>CAUYQG010118658.1:0-16219 GCA_963574415.1 Tarsius wallacei | reverse complement strand
ATTTTTAAAAAATGATACATATACATGATGGGATATTACTCAGCCATAAAGAAGGACAAAATTATGAACTTTGCAGCAACTTGGATGGATTTAGAGTCTATAATACTCAGTGGTCTATCACAGAAACAAAGAACTGAGTACCATATATTCTCACTCGTGAGTGGACCTTGAACAATTATCATAATACTATAAGAAGGGGATTGGCAGTAGTGGGTAACAGCCAAGGGAGGGGGTAGTGGGATTGACAGTAGTGGGAAACTGCTGGGGGGGCACACCTCAACAAGGGTACCTGCATAATGAACATTTGTATACCTAACCCTGAATTGAATCCCACATCTTTAAAATAAAAAAATTTTTTTTAAGTATGAGAAATACCCACTGAGTCACAACCTTGTATAACCCTTTTCCCTTGAATATGGGTGGAACCTGTGATTTACTTCTAACCAAAAAATGCTAAAGGTGATATGATGTCACTCATATTATTATATTACATTGTACAACCAAAATTGAGACTCCAGATATAACACAGCCCGATCAAGACCTTGATTGCAGCCTTGTGAGAGCTTGAGCTGAGGACCCAGTTAAGCAGTGCCTGAACTGCCTTTTCTGTAGAAACTGATAAATGTGAGTTATTTTAAGCCACTAGGTCTGTGGTACATAGCAATAGAAAGTTATGCAGTCATACGAAACTAATACACCTGTTAGACGTTTGTTTCTACTTATTGCTAGAACTTTCCTTCCTTCTGATTACTTTTTCTTTTTCTACCATTTTGAGTTGAGTGTTCAGCTCATTTATATTATTTTTATTTTATATATATTTAATGCCATGAATTTTCTGGTAAATGTCTTAGCTATATTCCATTGTTCTTTTTGTTTGTTTGTTTGCTTGTTGTTGTTGTTGTTGTTTTTATGGTGTTCCTTTTAATTTTTTTTAGAGTTGTGGGGTACATATGAGGATTTGCTGCATAAGTAAATTGCATGCAGATGAGGTTTGGGCTTCTTACAAGCCCTCTCTCACCCTGGTAATGAACATGATGCCCAATGGGTGGTTGTGTGCCCCTAATCCTCCCTCCTTCCCTCTCCCTATTAGCAATGCCCAGCATCAGTTGTTCTCACATGCCCAATATTTTGGACCCACTTATAAGTGAGAACATGGGGCACTCAATTTTTTTGTTTCTGTGACAGTTTACCTAGAATGATGGTCTCCAGCTGCATGCATGATGCTGCAAAGGACATTATTTTGTTCTTCTTTATGGCTGTGTAGTATTCCATCATGTATTCCATTTTCTCTATCCAGCCCACCATCAATGGGCACCTGGTGAAAAATCAATGTTCACAATAGCAGTTTTGAACAGTTTTGCTATTGTGAACAGTGCTGCAATAAGCATATGAGTGCAAGTGACTTTTTGGAAGAATGATTTATGCTCATTTGGGTGTATTCCCAGAGGTGTGACTGCTGAATCATTTGGTGACTCAATTTTAGTTATTTGAGAAATCTCCAAGCTGCTTTCCACAAAGGTTCAACTAGCTTACATTCCTATTAACAGTGCATGAGCATTCCCTTTTCTCCACAGCCTCAGTACCTGTTGTTTTTGACTTTTTTAATGATAGCCATACTGACCGGTGGTGTGTCACTGTAAGTTTTAATTTGCATTTCTCTGATGATTAGTGAAGATGCACATTTTTTCTATATTTGTTGGTTGCTTGGATGTCTTCCTTTGAAAAATGTCTGTTCATGTCTTTTGCCCACTTTTTAATGATTATTGTTATTTTATTATATATATATTTTGCTGTCAATTTGTTTGAGTTCTTTGTAGATTCTAGATGTTATACCTTTGTCAGATGTGATTGTCTCTTCATGCTCTTGATGATTTCATTTGCTGTGCTAAAACTTTTTAGCTTGATAAGGTCTCACCTGTCAATTTTAGCTTTTGCTGCATTTTCTTTTCAGGACTTCACCATGAATTTGTTTCCTACACCAATGTCTAGGAGAATATTCCCTAGGTATTCTTCTAAGATTCTTACAGTTTGAGGTTTCACATTGAAATCCTTGGTCCCTTTTGAGTTAATTTTTGTATAATGTGATAGGTAGGGATCCAGTTTCATTCTACTGCATGGGGTTAGTTAGCCAGTTTTCTTAGCCCTGTTTGCTGAATATGGTTTCATTTCTCCAATATTTGTTTTTGTCAGCTTGGTCAAAGAAGATTTAGGTGAAGGTCTATGGTTTTATTTCTGGATTCTCTGTCTTGTTCTATTGGTTCATGTGTCTAATTTTCTACCAGTACCATGCTGTCTTGGTTACTGTAGCTTTGCAGTAAAGTTTGAAGTCTAGAAGTGTGATACCTCCAACTTCATTCTTTTTGCTGAGAATGGCTTTATCTATTCAGGCTCTTTTTTGTTTCCATATGAATAACTTTTTTTGCTTCCATATGAGTATTGTCTTTTCTAGGTCTGCAAAAAATGTTGCTGGTAATTTGGTAACGATTGCATTGAATCTGCAAATCACATTGGGTAAAATGGACATCTTGACAATATTGATTCTTCCACTCTGTGAACATGGGATTTTTTCCCCCATTTGTTTGTGATATCCTTGATTTATTTGTGCAATGTTTTGTAGTTCTCGTAAAGGACTTTCACCCTTTTGGTTAGATGGATGCTGAGTGTTTGGGGTTTTTTTTTGTGTGTGTGACTATTGTGAATGAGATTGTGCATTTTATTTTGTTTTCAGCCTATTTATTGTTGGTGTATAGAAATGCAATGGTTTTTGTGCAGATTTTTGTATCCTGAGACTTTACCAAAGTAATTTATCAGTGTGAGGAGGTTTTTAATAAACTCTTTAGGGTTTTCTAGGTAAAGAATTATATCATCTGATAAGAGGGAAGATTTGACCTCCTCTTTTTCTGTTTGGATATCCCTGGTTTCTTTCTTCTGCCTGAGTGCACTAGATAGGACTTCCAGTACTATATTGAATAGGAGGTGTGAGAATGGGCATTCTTGTCTTGTTCCAGTTCTTAGGGGGAATGCTTTCAGCTTCTGCCTAAGTATAATGTTGGCTGAAGGTTTGTCATAAGTGGTTCTTATTATTTTTAGGAATGTTTCTCCACTGCCTAAGTGTCCAAGGGATGCTGGATTTTATTGAATGCTTTTTCTACGTCTTGTGAGATAATTGTGTGATTCTTGGTGTTTTATACCTGTTTATACGATGGATTACATTTATTGATTTACATATGATGAACTAGCCTTGTATCCTGGAAATGAAACCCACCTGGTCTTGATGGAATATTCTTGAAATGTGCTATTGGATGCGATTTGATAGAATCTTGTTGAGAATTTTTGCATCTATGTTAATCAGAGAAATTGGCCTGTAACTTTCTTTTGTTGTTAGGTCTTTGCCATTCTGTGGTATCAGAATGATATTGGCTTCCTAGAATGAGCTACGGAGGATTCTTTCCTTCTCAGTTGCCTGTAATACTTTCAATAGGATTAATATCAGTTCTTCCTTGTATGTCTTGCACAATTCAGCTGAGAAATCAGCTGGCCCAAGAATTTTTTTGGCAGGGAAGTTTCTTATTACTGAGTCAATTTCTTGGATTGCTATTGGTCTGTTTAGGGTTTTAATTTCTTCCTGTTTCAATCTTGGGATGTTACGTTATACCAGGAATTCCATTTACTCTAGATTTTCTAGTTTATTTGCATATAGTTGTTCATAGTAATCTCTGATAATCTTTCAAATTTCTTCAGGATCCGTTGTCATACTGTCTTTTTTGTTTCTAATTGTATTTATTCAAACTTTCTCTCTCTCTCTCTCTCCCCTTGCTAATCTATCTAGAGGTCTGTCAATCTTATTTATTCTTTTAAAGAATTAGATTTTTGATTTGTTGATACTTTTTATGATTTTTTTTTTTTTTTTGGTCTCTATTTCATTCAAATGTGATTTATTTTGATAATTTTAATTTTTCTACTAATTCTAAGATTGGATTGCTCTTGACCTTTCAGTTTCCTTAGGTGTGACATTAGGCTGTTTAGTTGAGATCCTTTTATTTTCTTGATATGTATATGCAATGTTATAAAACTCCCTCTCAGCATTATTTTCATGGTATCCCAGAGGTTTTGGTATGTTGTGTCTTTGTTTTCATTTGTTTCCAGGAATCTTTTTATTTCTGCCTTGATTTCTGTGTTGACCCAAAGTCATTCAAAAGCATGTTGTTTAATTTCCATGTATTTGTGTGTTTTGGGAGGTTCCTGTTGTCGTTGATATTTATTTTTATTCCACGGTGGTCTGAGAAGATGACTGGTATGATTTTGACCTTTTGAAATTTTGTTCACACTTGATTGATGCCCAAATATGTGACTGATCTTAGAGTATGTCCCATGTGCTGATGAGAAGAATGTATATTCTGTGGTTGTAAGGTGAAGTGTTCTGCAGATGTCTATTAGGTCCAATTAGTTGAGTGTTCAGTTAAAGTTTCATATTTTATTGTTAGTTTTTTGCCTAGATGATCTGTCTAAGGCTGTTAGTGGGATATTGAAGTCTCTGACTATAACTTTATAGCTGTCTATATCCTCTCTTAGTTTGATTAGCAATTGTTTTATAAATCTGGCTGCTCCTATGTTGGGTGTGTATATATTCAAGATTGATATTTCCTACTGGTGGATTGAACCTTTTATCATTATGTAGTGTCCTTTTTAACTTTGTTGGTTTAAAATCTGTTTTGTCTGATATAAGAATAGCTACTCTTGCTCTTTTTTGTTTTCCATTGGTCTGAAAGATCTTTCTCCAGCCCTTTACCTTAACCCCCGAGTGTTATTTGCAGTGAGATGGTTTCCTGAAGGCAGCAGAAAGAAGAATCATGTTTCTTTATGTTTCTTTATCCAATTTGCCTTTTGAGTAGATGAGAAGATGTTTGAGATCCATTCACATTTAAATTAATTATTGACATGTAGGGGTTTATTTGTGTCATATTGCTTTAAATTAAGAAGCTGCTTTGCTCTTTAGGTTTTTGGTTGATTGATGTGATCTGGTAACTCTGTGCTTGCCTGTGCTTTTGCAATGGGTAGAACCATTTTTTGTTTCTGTGCTTATAACTTTCTTAAGCATCTCCTAAAGGGCTGGTCTGGAGGTGACATATTGTCTTAAGGATTGAGTGTCTGGAAAGGATTTTAATTCTTCTTCATTAATGAAGCTTAACTTGTCAGGGTAAGAAATTCCTGACTGGAACTGTTTTGTTTTATTTTGGTTTGGAATATTATGGATGGGACTCCAGTTCCTTCTGGCTTATAAGGTTTCTGCTGAGACGTCTACTGCAATCTGATGGGTCTTCCTCAGTGGATGGTGTGTCTCTTCTCTCTAGGTGCCTGTAGGATTTTTTATTTCATGCTCACCTTATGGAGATGGATTATTGTATGTCTTAAGGATGGTCTTCTCATGTAATGCCTTACAGGAGTTCTCTGGATCTCTTGCATATGCATGGCCACCTCTATAGTCAGATGGGGAAATTTTCTTAAAAGGCTTGTTCCAGAGAGTTCTCAGTTTCCCCTTCTCTCTTGGGGATGCCAATCAGTCATAGATTTGGTCTCCTTACATAATCCCAAACCTCTCATAGGCTTTATTCATTCTTCTTGAGCCTTTTCTCCTTGTTTTTGTCTGACTGAGTTAGTTGAATAGTTTGATTATCAAGTGCTGAGATTCTTTCCTCTGCCTGGTTGATTCTACTGTTCTGGCTTTCATTCTGCCTTGATATTCCAGGAAAGAATTCTTCATTTTCAGAAGTTCAAATTGGACCTTTCTTATATTGGCCAGCTCAGTTTTTATTTACTGTACTGTTTTAATTGCCTGGGTGCTCTGCGCTTATATCTTCTCATGGGTTTCCTTGAGTTTTGCCATCCATAGTCTGAATTCTATGACATCAGGGACAGGTCATTGTAAATGGGCTCCATTGCTTGGGATCTGGGAGGTCCTTTTGTGGATGATGACTCATTAAGTCTTTGGGAATTGCTAGAGTTTTTCTGTTTATTTGGTTTTTGTTTGTTTTTTGCAGGTTCTTTCTCATCTGTAAAGACAGGTTCTTCTCTTTTGTTTTGTTGTTGTTGTTTAGTTACATAAAGTTGCTACTGTTGGGGTGGCCCTTTGTGGAATTTTCAAAAATATTTTTATCACACAGTGTACTCCCCTGTTGTTGTACCCTCCTCCTTCCCCTGGGGGTGGTAGCCTGTGAGGGCCCAACCATTGTGAGTCCTGATGCTTTTCTTTTTTTTTCTTCCCTATGGAGTTACTATCATTTGACTGGT
Organism: Tarsius wallacei; assembly: GCA_963574415.1. Taxonomy (NCBI): domain Eukaryota; kingdom Metazoa; phylum Chordata; class Mammalia; order Primates; family Tarsiidae; genus Tarsius; species Tarsius wallacei. Next base: position 9,931 of record CAUYQG010118658.1, on the reverse strand, counting down.
GCTGGAGGGTGCCTGCAAGGTATCCCATTGTGTGAAGGCATGGGAGTTGAATTCAAAGGGGAGTTGGTCTTTGACTTCTCTGGAGGACTCTCTGGAGAAGCTCTCTGATGCTTTGATCTATGGACTAGTCTGTGAGATGTACCATGGCATGGGCTTTGGTCTTATCACCTCCTCAAGGACTGTATTATTGTTTCAGATGTTGTAATGGCCTGTGCCAACTGGCCTCCAGCTAAGAGGTGGTACTTAGAGGAGACAGCCAGCTGTGATAGTGATTGTGGACTTTTTTGCTAGACCTTTCTTTCCCCAGAGAAGTGCATGGATGACTTAAGCATTGTATGTGGAGCTATGGGAGCTCTCAAGTTTCCTCAGATTCTGGGCTTTTGAGGGAGGTGGGAGAGTAAAGGTGATTGGTGAGGGCTAGGTCAGACTGGAATACTCTATAGCTCCCCAGCTGCAGGCACAATGGGCTAGCCCAGTGAGAAATGGATCCTCTGGTGGCTGTGGTCACACTGTGGAGATGGCTGAACCTTTTTGTTGTAAACGTACAGGGTGAGGGGTTGCCAGGATGACAGCACCATCCCCCCTCCACTGTCCCAAGCTCCCCTTCCTTTGTCTGAGGATTTTAATGATGAGAACTCAGTTTCCTTCTGCAGCAACATTTTTTCCCATGGGCTGGAGCCAGCTGGTCTGCATTCTTGATCCCCAGCTATGTGTCCTCAGTGGGAATTGAGAGGGGAGATAGGCTTCTTGGCAGATGTGGCAGTGCTATAGGAATGACATGTCTGTCTGTATCACAGAAGCATTCATGCAGGGCGAGAGGGGTTACTAGGAAAATAGGGTTTCTCCTGGTTTCCCTTCTCTTGCTAGAGGCTGACCACATTCAGAATGCAAAAGTTCTTTCAACAACAGGGTCTCTTGCTGCATCTTGCCCCAGACCAGAGCTGTCTGCAGCAGTGGAACCTGCCCTTGGGGTGAGAGTTCTTTCCTAACCTGGAAGTTGGCTATGGAGCTCTCTGCCTTCAGGGAATGAGTTCTTGGGGATGTTTCGGCCATCCCCAAGACAGGGTTCTTTTGTAACCTGGAAGCTGGCTATGGAACTCTCTGCCTTCAGGGAATGAGTTCTTGGGGGATGTTTTGGCCATAGGTGTTCAAAGCGTGTAAGAGTTCACAGCTCCACATAGGCTCTAGCAGTACACATCTGTGTCATATTTAGGCCCTTTTCTATGTGGACCTGGTGTTCCCTGTTGCTCGAGGGGGCCCTCCCGGTCCATGGTGGGAGCAAGCACTGAGTACCTAATTTCTCGCACTCACCCTTTCCCACATGCTGAGGCTATTCTCTGTTTCTGACACAAGCCAGGTGGGGAGGGGGGATTCCTGGCTCCAAAACCAGGCTGCCCATTCTGTCTTCTTCCTGCTCTCTGTATATCTCAACAGTCTTCTATGGGTTGTGGGGTGTATCCTCCAACTCAGCCTGCTCCAACTTCTGGGGGTCTCCAACTACTAGTGCTTTCTTCCTTGGTGTGCTCTATGAAAGAGATGCCAGTGGGCTGCTTCTAGGAGGCCTTCTTGAATCTGCCCTCTTCCCCATTTTTAAGATCTTTAAGGACTTAGCATACCTTAGTAGACCTTGATTTTGTCTATGGAACTGTCATTTTTGTGTTTTTGTTGTTCTGTCCTTTAAAAAAAGGATTTGTAGAGGTTCATAAGCTACATTGCTGCCTCCAATATATCCTAACTGAAAGTCCACAGTACCACACTGATAGTCCTAAGCAAAGCCTTAAAATCAACCCAAGAACCCTGAGACAGACAACTTCAGCCTTTTTGACTCACAGCCTCTTTTCAGTTGCTACTCACGATGTCCTTTTTGTGGATTGTTTCCCCTAAGAGCCAGTGGGTAGGTTACCTTGTCCCCCAAAATCTTCATTAAAACCAAAATTATACACCCAAATAATTGAAAAACTACAAATAATTTTTTGTTTTTTCAAGTTTTCTTTGTAACTGTCAGCATCACTTTACCAGCTTAAACTAGGCAATCCACAGATAAGTGTTTAACTCTCTGAGGAAACATTTTGAAACGTTTAGTAGTTATTTTAGAGCTGAGTAGAAAACATGAGATCAAATTTTAAGCCCTAGGTCATATAACATCTAGATGAAGTCTACTAAAATTATAAAGTCTGCCTTCTAGTACTCCAATCCAACCATAATTTGTGCAAAATTTGAAAACAGAGCAAAAGTTTTGAGATGTGCTTTTCAGACAATTTGTCAATAATGAACATTTTCCCATTGGATTTTTATGATTTTATATACTTATACAAATAAAACCCTGTTGTTCTTCATTTTTAAAAGTTTCAGGTTTTTAGTTTCATATGATAAGTTTGTCTTCCCTTGACAATGACCAATTTTGTCACCGTAAGTCCACCACCAAACAAGGGATCTAGAAGAGTATTCTGGACCTGGTGCATTTGTTCAGGCCTCCTGCACTGTCTCCTCTACTTCCCTTTTTTGTTTGTTTGTTTTTATAAAATGTAAAGAACAGATATTTACTCCAATTGAACCAAGAAAATAGAGCGGTGATACTATAACATAGGGCAATATAGGAGTTAGAATCCCATGGAAATCTAAAACACAATAGAGACAGGTTCAGGAAAATTGAACCTGGGGGTGGGCATTCTGGCTATGGTGCAACTCTGAGGACTTTGCCAATGTGGTTGATAAATTTCCACTTCAAGCTTAGCTGTTAATGTGTGTCAGTTAGTCTCCATCTGTAACACTCAGTGTCTTACTCTTCCTGCTTTCAGTTACCTTCTTCACCATCTACGTTATATCTCTTCTCTAATTTAAGCCTTCCTTTTAGTTTCTGTTTCAACATGACTTTTGACTGACTTGGGACCATTAACCACACATCACAATAATTTCCCCATGAGTCACTGCATTTTTAGAACCTATTGCCAGTGTTTTCATTCTGTCTATTTAAACTCACTAACCAACCCTGAATGAGAGAATCTACCATACTTTCCACTTCTCAAGATGTTAAAGTATAGCATTCATCCTAACCCTATTATACATATACTGAACACATTTTAAGTGTATTTTTAAATTTGCATATTTTATTCTACTTATGTAAATACAATATTGTAGAAACTAATGAGCAGTCATAATCTTAGATATCAACAGAGATACAAATAACCCTGAGATAATACTATACATGTATTATATGTATAATTATATAGTTAAATGGTGCCTGTATATTCTAATACATAGGATGGATAACATGGCAAAAAATGTAAATCTAAAATCAGCCAATAACAATTCAGGGATTTTTTTTTTTTTTTTCATTTTGTGGCTTGTTATTTTTGTTAAGAAAACTACAGTGGTGATATCAAACTCTTAACTCTAACATTTTCTGTTGCAGGTCTGGGCCAACAGATTTTTAAAACACTCATATTTTATCAATGGGTTCATTAAATACAAGGCAATATTTGGATATTTTTGAGGACTAGGCATCCCTCACATGCTGTCTTAGTCTGTTTGTGCTAAACTGAATATTTGAAACTGAGCACTTTGTAATGAACAGAATTGTATTTAGTTTATGGTTCTGGGGCTGAAAAGTTCAAGAACATGATGGCAAAATCTGATGAAAGTCTACTTGCTGAGTCATATCATAGTGGAAGGACAAGCAAGCTTGAAAGGCAGAGTGAGAGGAAATTGGGCCAAACTCGTTTTTTAATCAGAAACCCACTCTTGCAATAACTAATCTAGCCCCATGATAATAGCAATAATCCATTCATGAGCTAAGCAATTCTTAAAAGCCCCACCTGCCAATACTATTACATTGACAACTAAATTTCAACATGAGTTTTGGAGGGAACATTCAAACAATAGCACATGCCCAGAGACAGAGTAATTGGCCAACACTCAACCAAGTGCTTATCCTGATATACTTAGCTTTGGCCATGACAGCAAGGTAAGATAATTAGAAACTTTGTGGCTTAGGGCTGTGTGGTCAGGAGTCGCTGTGGTCAGTACAGTTTCCCCCAAATTGTGGCACGCTCTATTATTCTTATGTCTAGTTAACTGACTATTCCTTTCACATAAGTTAGAGAATGCTTTCTAATTTCTAATTTCATATTAACTTTTCCAAACCCGTGCTTAGTATAAGTTCTCAATACACCCCCTGCCAAATACTTCTTCTACTCTCCTCCCAAAAATGTCTCCTAAAATCGACTATAGTTTCTTGTCCCCATTTCTATCTAATCTGCTTTCACCTGATCTTCCCCCAGAGGCTCTACCGTAAAAACACGTTGCTCCCTTTGCAAGAGACTAGAATTCTGACTGTAGCCCAAGTTTAGCATCAAAATTTAAGGGCAAGTGGAGACTACCAGATAGTACCATGTAGCAAAGACTGAGGCAGAGTTGGGATTTTTGTGACCTCAAGATTTATCTTTTCCGATAGTGAACACTGGAAAGACAGAGCTTCCACAGGTAGATCTGCTAAACTAAAGAAGAGGATAGGACCTAGGTTTGTTGCCATTGGGTAAGAAAAAGAGCCAAAATTACAAGATATAGCTTAAAAATCTTAATTTGTATCCTTTTATCCTTCATACTCTATTTCTGCATCATCTCTTCCAGGTATCTTTGTAATGCCTGCATTGTCTTTGCCTTCATTACACCTGTCTGAGTCAATGCAGCAAACTGATTCTCTCAGGAGATCATGGAATACCTGGAACATTCCCTCCTCACAGGCGTTACAAGACAGTGCTGTATAACGAAACAGATATCTCCCTAAAGAGAAGAAAAACAAATGTGATCTGTTTGCCTTTTCTCATCTTCCTAGCAATGGTTTCTCTCCAGAACTTTATCAATCTTCTGTAGACTGGAATGAGCCCCAGAGTTGTGTCTGCATTTGTCTATGTGTCTCTAGCCATGACCAGGCAAAAAGCATCTGCCTCTAACACAGCCCCCACACCCAGATCTGTGTGTGGCAAATTCCACTTCCCCTCTCTCTCTCATCATCCCAGCCTCCCTTCATCCCTTGACTCCAAGAATTCTGTGCACCATTAGTGATATTTCTTCTCTCAGTAACCCTCTTACCTGTCAAGCGATCATAATAGTAATAGTGATCTGTGGTACAAGTCCTGTTTCTCAAATACGTATTAAGCTTCCAGCATCTTTTCATGCCATCACGGCAGTTATCTCCATCAAAGTATTTACAACTGTTGCAAAATCGAATCCCTAAAAAAGAGAGAAGGAAGCTTTAAAGAACAGCTCTAGGGAAAGTGATTCTGTTTCAGAAGCCTGTTCCAACCTGTACACATTTATACTAGGGTGGTGCAAACCACACAAGAAGAAAGGTGACACTACACCAAGCCTCTGTCAGGAATCCTTAATTCCTCAATTGGGTGACAGCTCTGACCTCCAAAGAAGTCAAAGACCTCCCCACTCCCCAAGTCTGGGAAAAGAAAGAAGACACCAGAGCAGTGTGAGTGGGAGAGTTGAATGTAATCTGGGCAGGCAAAGGGACAATGTGAAAAGAATTCAAGATTGTCCTCTCTCATGGTGACATTATTTATACAAGAATTACAAACCAGCTAAGCCATACATTTTGCTGCCAGGACTCTGCTTCCTGTGAAGAGAAGAAAAATGCTTCTTAAATTATTTTACTGCAGTCCCAAAAACCAATTGTAGAAATCCCTTTCTTCCTTCCCATACATTCTCTTCCAATGCATCCTTGCCTTCCTCTCCAGGCCTTACCCTCATCCATGAAGAGCACTGTGACTATGCCCAGCAGAAGAAACCGGAACATCCTGTAGCCTATTCCTGAAAAGGTCCCAGTGGGACATTCCAGCTTTATTTATTCCCATCACCTGCCCTCAGGCATCCCACTAGAATCATAGAATCATAAATTTCAGCTCAAACTACCTGAATCCTCTCTACAATGTTCCCAGAAGTGGGTACATCCTGTCTGTGTTTGTATTCCTCCAGCTGCTTGGAACTCAGCCCACCCAGACACCCCATTTAATTTCATTAGATCTATCATAAGATTCTAATTCATGTTGGCATAAGATCTTTCCTTTTCAACTTGATTGTGTTTCTATTTTTTGGTCTACACAGAACATGTCTAATTTCACATTCATATGATGCTTTTTTAGATTTAATAGAGCTGGGTATTTAGGTAACTGTGAGTGAGTTAGTCTTTTTCTGGCCCCACAACTATCCTGGATATTCACCTCAGTATGACCTTCAGTGGGACTACATCCCTTCCAGAGTGAGGTATCAGGAACAGAGCCCAATACTCCAGGTATGGCCTGAATGCTAAGTGTGTAGTACTTGTCTAGGAGGGATGAATAAGATAGTCCAGAAAAAAAGTGAGGAAGAGGTGAAAACTATCTCAGCTTCCCCTAAGCCTTATTCATTCATCTTTTCAAGGAATTTTCATTTAAATATTAATAAGTTTATATCCTTTCCAAAATTTGTGTCTCTATTCAATATAACTTTTGTGTGTGTGTGTGTGTGTGTGTGTGTGTGTGTGTGTGTGTGTATATATCACAACTTCATGTGAAAAAGCACTATCATGGTTGACATCACATGAGTGATAATGTTGAACTTAGATTCACACAAATTTGTTATAAAGTTATCCTGAGAAAAAGAGGACCCACTGCCATGCAACATAACATGATAGGATTCATTATTTCTGTTTCTCCAAGCAAAAGTGAACCAAGTATTCTGTCATCTGTTCTCCCCAAGGTCAAAGCACAAAAACACAACAGAAGTATGACAATGGAAGACTTAGTATTTGAGATTCTCAGGAACCACACAAACCCTCTAACCAGAGAGTAGACCTCAGATGCGTCAGTCAGCAAAGGTCACTCTCAGAGACCACCTGTTCAGGGAGAGAAGTAGGCCAGGGCCTACAGGTGATTCTCTGGCATGGGAAGTAAAAGAACCTGGCAATGTGGTTGGCTGCAGGAGTGACCTGATATAGGTCAACTGCCACCAAGGCTTAGATTAGACTTGCATGTTGGAGTGGGTGGGAGATCAAGAACAGTTTCTTCTAGATGGCCTTTGAAATCCAGGGCTCAGGTTCAGAACAGACCGGTTTACCTCAGATGGGTGAGCAGAAATTAGCTGAGCTGTGATTCACTGAGATAGGGTGCAAGCTGGACCACTACAACCATAGTAACCAACGACATAATCAGAGGTTTGTGTAGATCCCAAGAAGGAGCTCTACTAAAGGGTCTAAGAATGCTCTCCTTGTATATTTTCCTTATCTACAGAATTTCCTTTTCTAGGAATTTTCTGGGGAGGCTCCAAGGCTTTTTTAGACTTCAGACTCTTAAGTACAAGTGGTTTTCTTCTAGGAGTGTGCTTAGTGGGGCTGGTTCAGAAGTATTAGAAGAGAATCTATTCCCACACCAAGCCCAGAGCCAGGCACAGTTTTCAAAGTTTAAAATGTTGAGTGAACCATTGCTCTACTAAGCTATGGCCTGGTCATGTGTTCTCTGAGCTATGACCAGGTCATGTTTTCCTAAACTTTGGCATCCTCCCCTACCTTGGGGAGGTGAATCTTCTCTCTCTAATTTACTTTCTAAATAGACTATATTTTTAAATTTAAAATAAATAAATAAAATAAAATGTTAAGTCAATTCTACCAATCCCCCCTTGCTTTCCTAAAGGCCTTATCATGAATGTTGCCATAGCTCCCTGTTTGGAAAGGTAAGGAACTCAACTATAACTTTTCCCACAGCAAGTCATTGATGTCACTCTCTGACATCAAAGTGAGAGAATGACCCTTACCACAATTCTTAAATGCTGTGATTATGACATTTGTAACAACACCCCTTGTGCTGCTCACCCTATTGGGCTTTATCATGCAATACTACTTTCCTGGCCTTTCTTCCCTGACAAGACCTTTCTCTCTAATTAGTAATATGCCTCTTTCCACGGAAACCAGGGTGCAGCAAGGGAGGAGTTAAAGACAGTGCATCTTCCTCTGCTTAACCTCAGCCAGAGAGGAAGACTTCTGGCTCACAGTGTTCCTATTATTACAAACAACATGTTCTGCCTTAAATCAAAGAGGCCTTTTAAGACTCAAGACCATTTGCTGTTTGGATAGTCATGTTCTATAAATTTAAAGGAGCTGTCTTGGAAGGTTTGGTTGCATAAGCAAAGTGAGATGGTCTAACAACCATTATGTTGTGAATCACAAATTTTTATGTACCTGGAAAAGCAGCTCTTCATACCTACCTTTCTGATTGTGATGTAAGAATAAGTAACCATCTTGCTGCTTCCCTTCTCTCAAGGAGAATAGTTAAGAATATTCAGTTTTAAAATGAGGTTCAAAAAACAGTAGTTTCAGAATTTCTGCCAGATCTTTGTACACTCATTGGCTAACAATCAAGCAGGAGTGACTCTGTGTCTTGGAAAGGGTAAGATTAACTACCCCATTTTTCAATGTATCTGAGGCCACTGGGCCTTGTTTGGAAGGAGTAAAATGAACAAAGTAGAGCCTACCATCATTTTGCAAAATAAGGGGAAATACTGTTCTTACAGTTGGCATACATTTGTGTAGATTATAGTGTTATTTAAAATAATGTGGCCTATCTTAATCCCAATCTAAACCAACTGCATTATCTCTGAAAACCAATTTTTTTTAATTTTTAATTTTAAAGATGTGGGGTACAGTTCAGGGTTAGATATACAAATGTCCATTATGCAAGTACCCTTGTTAATGAGGTGTGCCCCCCCTCCTCTGGCAGGTTCCCACTACTGCCAGTCCTATTCCGCCCCTGGCAGTTTCCCACTACTGCCAATCCCTTTCTTATAGTATTATGATAATTGTTCAAGGTTCACTTATGAGTGAGAATATATGGTACTCTGTTCTGTTTCTGTGATAGATCACTGAGTATGATAGACTCTAAATCCATCCAAGTTGCTACAAAGTCCATATGTTTGTCCTTCTTTATGGCTGCATAATATTCCATCATGTATATGTACCACATTTTTTTATCCAGTCCAATTTCAATGGGCAGTACTGCTGGCTCCATGTTTTTGCTATTGTGAATAGTGCTGCAATAAACATGAGTGTATAGGTATCTTTTTTATAGAATGATTTGAGTTCCTTCAGGTATATTTCCAATAGGGGGATTGCTGGGTCATATGGAAGGTCAATTTCTAGTTCTATCAGAAATTGCTACACTGTTTTCCAAAGAGGTTGCACTAGTTTGCCTTCCCACCAGCAGTGTAGAAGCGTTCCTTTTTCTCTGCATCCTCCCCAGAATCTGTTGTTGTTTGTTTTATTAATGATGGCCATCCTGATTGAAGTTAGGTGGTATCTAAATATGGTTTTAATTTGCATTTCTTTGATTACTAGTGAGGCTGAGCATTTATTCATGTATCTGTTGGCCGCTCGTATGTCTTCTTTAGAGAAGTGTCTATTCATATCTTTTGTCTACTTTGTAACGGGGCTGTTCATTTTTTTCCTTTTGGCACATTTGAGTTCCTTGTAGATCGTGGATGTTAGGCCTTTATCAGATATACAGTTGGCAAGTATTTTTTCCCAGTCTATGGGCTGTCTCCTCACTCTCTTGATGGTTTCTTTGGTTCTGCAGAAGCTTATCAGTTTGATGAGATCCCACTTGTCTATCTTCTCTCTTATGGCACGGGCACTTGGGGTTTTGATCAGGAATTGGTTGCCAGTTCCAATTTCCATAAGGATGCCTTTTGCATTTTCTAAGGTTCTTATAGTTTGAGGTTTGAAGTTTAGGTCTTAAATGCATTTAGAGTTGATTTTTGTGTATGGTGATAGGTAAGGGTCTTGTTTACCCACATCTTTAAAATAATAAAAATAAAATAATAAAATATAAATAAAAACAGGTGGGCATCAAGTGACTGTAATATCCACATGGTTAGTTAAGAAAATGCTATTCATACA
>CAUYQG010118656.1:0-15361 GCA_963574415.1 Tarsius wallacei | reverse complement strand
ACTGCCATGACTGCTGTGACTTCCTTATTGACCACCTGTGGATGTCTTGGAGAACCTGTGACACAGAGACCCATTAATGTCCACTCACATCATCATAGCCCCTAGAGAAGGGCGTGACACGGATTCTAATTCTTCTGCACCTTCCCAAACGGTATTCCTTAGATCTAATGGAGGGTGCACCTCCCCTTACCTCCCAGGCATTCCCAGTGGGTAGCTTCAGGGAATCCTTGGCTTCCCTGTAGATAGTGCCCAATTTACTAGAAGATCGAATCCCCACCTTCTCCCCCTCTGAGCGGTCATAACTTTTGTAATTACAAGTTTCATGACTTTTACAGTCCTTGCCCAATGCATGGTGTCTTAGGCTTTGTAAATTCCCTTTACTCTAGGCAAGCTTGATTGCCACTGTGAGATACCTCTGATACCTGGAAGTCTGTTTCTGAAAAGACAAAGTCAGTAAAGTTAATTTTACCTAAAGTGTGCATTTCTCTAAAAGCATAGCTTCTACTTTCTCATCATTGTGTCAAGATTTAAGAACAAGATGAAAAAGGGCTTCCTACTCTCAGTCTGTCCTTTCAGCAGCTTCCCCACATCACATGGCCACACCCATATGGCCAGGGTAGGCTAGTGCAGGTATTGCATCCACGTGGATATGGTAACTGGCCCAAGGATAAATTGTGACCGAAAGCAAGGCCCATCAGAAGTGCTCCCTGGAATTATAATGCACATGGGCAGCCATGCACAGTGGTTCATGCCTGTAATCTCAGCAATTTGGGAGGCGGAAGTGAGAGGATTGCCTGAGCCCAGGGATTTCAGACCAACCTGGGCAACTTAGCAGGACCTCATCTCTCCAATAAATCAGAAAAACTAGCCTGGCGGTAGCATAGTTCCAGCTACTTTTAAGGCGGAGGTGGAAGAATCCCCTGAGCCCGACAGGGAGAGGCTGTGGTGGCTGTGAGCGTGCCACTGCGCTCCAGCCTGGGTGACAGAGAGAGACTGACTCAAAAAATAAATAAATAAATGAAAATAATGCACATGAGCAGAATGAAGTCAGGATGCCAAGCTGGGTAGACACTCCCAGTGCTACTGGCTACTTCTAGAGGAAGTCCTACCCTTTCAGGAGAAAGGAAGTAAATACACAGAAAAAAGGCTAAACAGAAAACAAAGAGAATCTAATAGAGAAATCCATGGCAGCACTGAGTCTCTGTCCCAGTACTAAGCACCCTGTTACCCTGTTTCTTACTTTCTTTTTTTTTTGAGAGAGAGCAGGATTTATTGAGGACAGAAAAGCTCCCACTGTGAGAGGGGGACCTGAAGGGGTTGCCCAAGCACCCTGCTTCTATGTGCATTTTATTTTAATTGTGTAAGCTACCCCCAACACCAGGATCCTTTCCACTGGTGGGAGAAAATATTCTCCATCTAAATAATTTCTTTTTTTTGAGTTGTAGTCTCACTCTGTCACCCAGGCTAGAGTGTAGTGGCATGCTCACGGCCACTGCAGCCTCGACCTGCAGGGCTCTGGTGATCCTTCCGCCTCAGCCTTCCAAGTAGCTGGAACTACAGGCACACACCACCACACCTGGCTAATTTTTTGACTTATTTTAGAGACAAGGTCTCACCAAGTTGCCCAGGCTGGTCTCGAACCCTTGGGTTCAGGCAATCTTCTCACCTCAGCCTCCCAAAGTGCTGGGATTACAGGTGTGAGTCATGGCATCTGGCTATACAAATTGTTTAGTGGGTTTTGTCCTAATTAACCCACCCTTACTATTTCCCCATTTCCCTTTCTCAGAGGGAAAGTGAATGGCCCCTCTCTTTCCCAAGACTCAACCAATCACTTATCCACGGAATCTCCTTTCTCCCTTGTTCTCCCATCACTCAGTTCTACAGAACCTAGTTCTTAGAGATCCCTATTACCTAGTGCTCATGATATATATATATATTTTTTTATGATATAAATATATATATATTTTCCCACAGTTTAGCTTAAGTTTCCCTTAGCTTTCGTTCTTCCCATTCCTCCCATTTAAAAAACAAAAACATTGTGACAAAGAACAAAGCCTTTTCCTTTGCCCAGTATAACCCTCAAGCTTTTAGCCTCTAGGTCTTTCCTTAAAGAGCCCAAGGTTGACCTCACCACTCATTCATGTTATTTATTCTTCCTGCAACCTGCCACAACTGGACTTGTCCCCACACTATTCACTGAAATTGTTATCCTAAAGAGGTCAACAATGACCTTTTTTTATTTCCCAAATCAGAACAAGCCTTTGTCACCAAAAATATATCCAAGACTTAGGTATGGACAAAAGAGTTCCTGGGTATCCTGGCAATGAAATGCAGGTGTCCTCTTCCAGAACCTGAGGGTGGTAGAGTAAAGGCTAATCTGATTCTAAGGGGTGCATCCCTCTGGTTGACTTGCTATTGAAGAAGCTACTTTGTAATTCTATAAAGGCAGACAGACACCCAGCTAGGCGAAGAGGCTCAAGCCTGTAATCCTAGCACTTTGGGAGGGGCAGATGAGAGGATTGCCTGAGCTCAGGGGTTTGAGACCAGCCTGAGCAACATGGTGAGACCTCGTCTCTACAATAAATAAAAAAAGAAAAAGAAAAAAAATAGCTGGGCATGGTGGTACATGCCCGTGGTTCCAGCTACTCGGAAGGCTAAGGCGGAAGGATCACCTGAGCCCAGCAGCTCAAGGTCGTGAGCATGCCACTGCACTCCAGCCCGGGCAACAGAGTAAGACATCAACTCAAAAAAGAAAAAAACCACCTGATAGCAATGCAAGCTTTCCTGTAACATGGAGATCATTCCACGATATTCCAGATAAATCCAGAAGATCTGCTCATCTTGAAACTGCATGCTCATAGCCATGTAAACAATGTATGCTGAGGAAAGCATTTAAATCTCCCAAGCCAAAATAGACCAGTTTTAACATCTTACAGTTTACTTCATTAGTTAATTAAATAAAATCTTTGATGTGTTCATTTTGCATAAGAGATGTGATTTTCCCATCAAAAATGATACTTCATTCGCTTCCAGTCTTCATCATACTCGCACTCTCATTATTTCCCTTGTTTAGAAAATAAGTACCTTAGAAGGACAATATCATGAACTTCACAGCAACCCGGATGGACTTAGAGTCTATAATACCGAGTGACATATCACAGAAACAAAAAACTGAGTATCACACGTTCTCACTGATAAACGAACCTTGAACAATTATAATACTATAATAAAAGGATTGGTAGTAGTAGGAAACTACTGGGGGTGGGGAGGGTGGGATTGGCCGTAGTGGGAATCTGCCAGGGGAGGCAGGGCACAATTCATCAACAAGGGTACCTACATAATGAACAATTGTATCCCTAACCCTGAGTTGTACCCCACATCTTTAAAATTAAAAAAAAATTTTTAAAGAAATTAACTACCTTGACTTCCAGCACATATTCCTCCTACTTTTTATCCTATCTCTCAGGCCACTGTTCATCCTCAATTGATGGCATAGTTTCTCTTTGTTCGCCTTAAATGTTGCAATCCTCCAAGGTTCTTTCCCAGGGTTCTTTCTCAGAAGGGTCATCGTGTGAGTAAAATGAGTGTAAGCGCTTGACTTAGTGGCCAACTATAAATGTTCAATAAAAGTCAGGTGGTATCAGCAGCAGTAGCATCACCACGTCGTAGTTTTTAGACAGCTGAAATTACGACTTTATAAGACTTTGCCCCCTTTAAAGAACAGGTCCTGTGTTTTATTCATCATAGCACCCTTAGCACCCAGAGATAGGCATTTGAAGGAGGAAGACAACCATTGAACTCTAGAAACATTAAAATATTTTTGGCTGGTGGAGCGCAATGGCTCAAACCTGTAATCCCAGCACTTTGGAAGGCCGAGGCGAGAGGATTGCCTGAGCTCAGGGGTTCAAGACCAGCCTGGGAAACTTGGGAAACCTGGGAAACCTTGTCTCTAAAGTAAATAAAAAAATAAGCCAGGTGTGGTGGCACACACCTGTAGTTCCAGCTACTTGGAAGGCTGAGGTAGAAGGATCGCCTGAATCCAGCACGGTGACTGTGAGCATGCCACTGCACTCCAGTCTGGGCAATAGAGTGAGACTCTGACTCAAAACAAATATATATATTTGGCCAGGTATGGTGGCTCATGCCTATAATTCCAGCACTTTTTGGAGGTCAAGGCAGGAGGACTGCTTGAGCCCAGGAGTTCAAGACCAGCCTGGACAACATAGTGAGACCTGATCTCTATAAAAAAAAAAATTTTAAATCTAGATAGGCTTGGTGGTGTGCACCTATAGTCCCAGCTACTTGGGAGGCTGAGGTGAGCCAGGAGGTCAAGGCTGTGGTGATGAGAGTGCAAGTATGATACAGGTTGAGGTCATGTCACTGTACTCCACCCTGAGCGACCAAGTGAGACTAGGACTCAAAAAAATAAATAAATAAAAATAAAGAAAATAAAATATTCTCAATGAAAGGTGTGTTTAAAATAAGGACCCCAAATAAGGCTTCCTCCCTGACTCCCAGCTACCAGTAAAGTTCTGGTGGAAGATCTGGGGGACACTTCGACAATATTTCCCTCTCCCACTTGCCAGATCCTAAGACCCTTATAACCCAGAATCCTGGTGGTATGGGATGGCAGGGAGAGCATCACTATTCAAAGGAAACAGAATGCAAACTGCCTATGTAATTATACGTTTCCTAGTGGCCCCATGAAAAAAGTAAGAAGAAACAGATGAATTCCATTTTAGTCACACACAGTTATAAGTTAATAACACACAAAGGGGACCCAAAAAGCCCTGGAATTCTCTTTTAGAGGGCAGGCTCCTTGTAGTACAGGCTTCCCCCACCAGGTAAGTAATCTAGGAACCCACTGGCATAAGTGTGCCAGCCAGTATTGTCGTGAGAGGCTTCATTTGGCTTTTTGGAGACTCTTTCAATGCATCATTTCTTGATGGGTGATTTATGAGTGCACCTGTCCATAGCACAGCTGAATGTTCAGCAATACTTGACCCAAAACAGCATGACCCCCATGGCCCACCCTCCCTATTCACCAGATCTCTCTTCAAATGGCTTTTTTTTATTTGTTTCTCCGATAAAAAAAAGTCCTCAAGGGAAACATTTTGCCAATGTGGAAGAGGTGAGAAAATAAGCACTAAATAAGTACTAAAAGGCATCAAAACTGATGAGTTCAAAAACTGTTTTGAACAGTGCAAAAAATGTCTTCATAGGAAGAGTACCTTGAAGGTGACTGAAGATGAAACATGTAAGAATAAATATACAATTTTGAATAAATAAATTCTGTGTTTCTTTGGGGTCCCCCTCATACATATACTTACCAATATATCCAAAATGTAACCATTTAAAAATGATGTCAACATAAAAGTAAATGTGGGGCCGGGCACGGTGGCTCACGCCTGTAATACCAGCACTTTGGGTGGTGGAGACGAGAGGACTGCCTGAGCCTAGGGTTTCGAAACCAGCTTGGGCAACTTGGCAAAACATCGTCTCTACAATAAATTAAAAAAATTAGCCGGGCATGGTGGCATGCACGTGTGGGTCTAGTTACTTGGAAGGCTGAGGCAGAAGGATCGCCGGAGCCCAGTAGGTCGAGACTGTGGTGGCCGTGAGCATGCCACTGCACTCCAGCCTGGGCAACAGTGAGACTCTGACTCAAAAAAAAAAAAAAGTCACTGTGACCTTTCACATGCTTCTTCATGCTAAATCTTACACACTCAGCACACCTCAGTCTGCACTAGCCACATTTCAAATGCTCAGCAGTCGCATGTAGCCAGTGGCTACCGTACTGGACAATACAGGACTAGAGGCTCCAAGGGGGCAGGCTATGAGTTTGGTATGGGACACAGTGGGATAGCAAGAGGGTATTCTTTAAAGTGCAAATCTACAGTCATTCCTCTTCTTTAAAAAAATAAATACTTTTCATGACTTCCTGTTGCTATAAAGACCAACTTCATTAAAACGGCTCACAGGGCTAATGTTTGAGCCCTTCCTCATTTTTCCGGCCTGTTTGTTGAAGCATCTGGCTGGTATGTATCATCCCACAAGACCTCCACGGGTGGGTGGTGAGCAGAGAAGGATAGATGACACCAGAACTGCAAGAGGTTGCAGACAGCCAAGGGGCTGATTCTCTTCCCCTCCTACCGCATGGCCACCAACAATCTGGCAAAGGCCTAAAACTGGGAAGAACCACTCTGAGGCTTAGCCCTGAGACAAACAACAGACAAAAACAGGAAGTGAAGTCATCCGGGCATTAGCAGGATCTCTAAGTGTAGTGGGAAATAAGGGGAATTCCCCGGGTCAAGAAAAGTAATTTTTATATGGTCACTGTACAAATGTAAAAACATCTGGTTATTCACAAGTGAAACTAAGGGAGAAAAGACTTAAATGCACGCGATGACACACATATCAGAATAGCCACTTACAAGAAAAGGATGATTTGGTCAACATCATTAACTAAACTTAAATTCTAACAAAAAAAAATGTTTAACACCCAAAATACATAACCTGGATATCTATATATCTATACAGATATATATATGGATATATCCATATCCAAAAAAGTGAAACAGTATCAAAAACATTTAAGCATGCACAGAGCTCCAGTTTACTAAATTTATAGCTTATCTACAAAATGTTTCTAGAACTCTTTAGCAAAATGTGAATACAATTTCTGAAGTGGGATAAAAGTCATATCTGAACAAAGTTAATATATAATCATCTCCTACTTAATTATCAAACAGGCAGAATGTTTTTTTTTAAAGATACATAAATAAAGAACTTAAATATTAGTGATTCCCACCTAAATATGAAGAATTATCTTTTTACATCCTGGCTCATACTCCTTCTAATACATTGTAAATAATGTAGATGGCTTTTTGGCTACTCAAAACATAAGTTAATTATTAGAGACTGTCCTTTCCGAAACAATGCTAACGAAACAAAATTAAGCATATTAATAATAACAATAGTTTTGGCCAGGTACAGTGGCTCACGGCTATAATCCCAGCTCTTTGGGAGGCTGAGACTGGAGGACTGCTTCAGCCCAGAAGTTCAAGATCAGCCTGAGCAACATAGGGAGACCCTGTCCCCACAAAAAAAAAAAAAAAAAAAAATCACAAAATTAGCCAGGCTTAGTGGCACATACTGGTAGTCCCAGGTACCCAGGGTGGCTGAGGCAGAAGGATTACCCAAGCCCAGGAAGTCGAGGCTGTGGTAAGTCGTGATCATGCCACTACACTCCAGCCTGGGCGACAGAGTAAGATCCCCGAATCAAAAAAATAAAACAAAGCAAACTAATGATTTTAATAATAAAATGTTAATTCAATATTCATTTGGATCCAAGAAAGCTAAAGGAAATTTTTTAGTGTATCAAGGATTATACAAAGAAAATGTTGGCAGGCTATCTGCTATTTATACTGAGTGTAAAGAATTTTGCTTTGCCAAGAAGCCTAAGCCCAGTTCCTTTATGTGTTCTTAAAACGCAAACAGCCACATGTCCCAGAATAGATAATTGTCTAAGAAATGAATAAAATGCCTCAGACTCCAGCTATTTTAAATTGAATAAGGAAGGAAAGCTCTATACAACAACAGCAAAGAGACTAGGAAGAATTAAACAAAAAATGAAGATCTCTACGAATTGAGAGGGTACGATCCCCAGAACATAAAGTTAAGTAAAAAAGCAAAGGGTGGGACAGTGCGTTTTATATTTCCTTTGTGTAAAAAAAGCGGGGGGGGGATATATATTCTCTTTTGTAATAAGAATAAATCAAGAATGATGAAAATGTTTATCAACACAGAACAGGTAGCAAGTGAGCCTTCTGAGTAGAACTTTTTAATAGAGTTAATGGCATAATCAAAAAGTAAAATTAGGTCGGGACAGTGGCTCATGTCTAATTTAATCCCAGTGCTTTAGGAGGCCAAGGAGAGAGGATCACTTGAGCCCAGAAGTTCGAGACCAGTCTAGTCAACATAATGAGACCTCACCTCTACAAAAAATAAAAAAACATCTGGGCATGATGGCATGTGCCTATAGTCCCAGCTACTCGGGAGGCTGAGGTGGAAGCATTGCCCAAGCTCAGGAGGTTAAGGCTGTGGTAAGCTGTGAGCATGCCACTGCACTCCAGCCTGGGTGACAGAGTAAGACCAAAAAAACAAAAGTAAAATTAATAAGGGAGAAAAAACTCCAAAACTGAATACAGACAGATATAAATGAACTAAAAAATATCTCCAGTTAGCAACATAAAGAAATTAATTCTAGCACTACCTACAAGACCTTGACTGTCCAGTGTAACAGAATATATCCTGAAGACAAAAAAAGTATGAAGGCATTGGGTGTGGTAACTCATGCCTGTAATCCCAGCACTTTGGGAGGCAGAGGTGAGAGGACTGCCTGAGCCCACAGGTTTGAGACTAGCCTGGCTAACGTGGCGAGACCTCGCCTCTACAATAAATCAAAAAATTAGTCAGGATTGGTGGTGCACGCCTGTAGTTCCAGGTACTTGAAAAGCTGAATAGAAGGCTGCGGTGGCCATGAGTGTGCCACTGCACTAAAAAAAAAAAAAGTGTGAAGGCACCTTAGACTGTACTCAGTTTACTGATGGTCATAATATAACATCATAACTATTAAAAACATTGTAGGGTATTGTAGGCTAATGCAAGTAAATATTAATAGGATGGTGAATCATTAGAAACCAAGATTTTTACTTTAGGAGATAAAATACAGACACAAAAATATAAGTTAAGTTTTTTAAAAAATGAATGCATGTGATTTAGCATGAACTGCCGGCCACCCGATAGGACTCACTTCTTGGCAATACTGCAGGATGCCCTCCTTGGTAGTGATGCAGGTTTTGGTCCCCGTCGGATCTGACTCCCACTTCCCATTCTGCACATTCATGTGCATGTTCAGTTTGCCACAGAACATGGCGATCTGGGGTTCAGCCAGCAGGCCAGCATTGCCATCAGTGGGTACCTGAAAGAACAGGTCTCAGTGAGTTATAGAATCCACAGCTGCAAGGAAGAAGTTGGGGAGACGAACTGGGAACCAAGCAATGATATCAAAAACAGTTCTATTCTTGGTAATTCTCAATGAAGCATCAGCCCTGCATTCAACACTCCTTTGGCTTAAGTACTATACATGCTACAACATTGCCAGCCACCTATAATACAGTGCTTTCCATTACACTGAAATAGAGACAGAAATTAACAATATTGAAAAGAATTTATTCATTGAAAATGGTATGCATTTTCCCCATAGGAGATTTTGCGGTACCTGCTGAAAGGTTCTGACAATAAAATAAGATGTCTTTCTAAAATAAACAGAATCACACTGTGGAGGAAACCACATTCTCATAATAACCTTCAACTGACTCACACAGAGCACAATGCCAGTCCCTGCCTGATGGCCAGGCCTGAAAGTAATTCTGTGTGCCACTTCTCAGCACTGAGAACACAGCATTAGTGTGCATATTAACTAGCAAGTGACTGCACTGTGATTTTGAACAGAAAAATCCACGGTAGAATTTGTCATCCACAAGTGCAACTGAATATGATGGCCAGAATACCTAGTTTTCCCCAGAACATTCTCTGGTTATCACTCTCTCAGCTCTTGAAAGTACGTTAAAGGGTGCTGGTAGGTCTTACCTGCCCCACCATGCTATTATACAAGGAGTCAACAGTGTCTCATTCAGGGCTCAGCACAGCACTTTCTGTGGAGTAAGTAATAGGTCTTAGCTATTACTGGTGCAGCAACACACCACTTCAGGAAAATAACTTTGAAAAGGATGCTTTCTGTAATTTCAAACACTTCTGTGTATAAGTATTATGCTTATTATTATTTTTTTTAGAGAGATGGGGTCTTGCTATATTCCCCAGACTGGTTTCAAACTCTTGGGCTCAAGCAATCCTTCTGCCTCGTGTGTCTGTTTGTTTGTCTGTCTGTCTGTCTCTCCGCCCCCACCACCCCACCTTGCCCGCCCCACACCTCCTTCCTTCCTTTATTTATCTATTTGTGTGTTTCTTTGAGTCAGGGTCTTATTCTGTCACCCAGGCTGAAGTGTAGTGGCACAATCATGGCCCACCACAGCCTCAACCCCCTGGGCTCAGGCGATCTGTCTGCCTCAGACTCATGCCTGGGACTACAGGCATGTACCACCACATCCATCTAATATTTTTCTTATTTTTTTTTTTTTTTTGGTAGAGACAAGGTCTTGGTATATTGCCCAGACTGATCTCGAACTCCCGGATTCAAACAATCCTTCCACTTTGGACTTCTAAAATGCTAGGATTATAGGTGTGAGCCATCATGCCTGGCCAAATATTTTAACAAGAGAAAATGAAGGCCTAGAATATTTGTACTATCTCAATAGGTTCTGGTAGCTCAAAAAAAAAAAAAAAAAATTCAGCAAGAGATGAAAAATAAAGGTATTACTTGAGACCAAGAGATCAAAAAACACATTCATCATGATAATTATTCCCTTGTTAAATCCAGCTACTGGGGAAATGAGATATCCATGCCAAGGGGAATTCACTCCCAACAGAAGTCATTCATTCACGCAGTCAAAAACTGAGTGATTCCATGATATTTGTATCATTCCTAAAAACTGGCCACAGGAGGGAAAAAACCAACAACACTAAAATTGCACTGAGAGATTTCAGTTTAAGAAACGAAATCGTTTCCAAACATTTCTACCCACAGAAATGTAAAATAGGATACATCTGCCCATTCTAGACATTTTTACATATATTTTATTCAACCACAATAAAAGATTTATGTTTTTTCAAAAAAAAAATACCAGATCTTATACTAAGCATAGTCATGAGTGCAAAAGCAACTGGCAAAATCGCTAAAACCATGTTTGAGGTAACTTTTTCTATATTTAACAAAATTCTGTCTCTCCATTGCCAGATATTGAAGTAACAGCAGAGGAGGCCACGATGTCCAGGTCATCTTCAGGAACAGCTGGCACCCCTCAACTTCTCCACCTGAGTTCCTTATCCCATCCTGCAATTTCTATTAAACCAAGAGTCTCACTCTCCAACAGATGCACTGTAGCGGTCTAAGTAGAATGCTCTACGAATTAAAATTTCACAGCTTTCCTGAGGGATTAAGAGGAAACTCAATGCCTTGATTTTCAAAAACAGAATGAAAATATTGTCAATCTTATTGAAATAAGTAGTAAGGATAATAACACTGCAAAAATTAAAGTCAAATAATAATCAGATACCTGAGGATATCAGGCCCTATACTGGATTCTATGGAGGGCCCTGCCCCCAGGGAATATTTGATCCATTACTGGAATCATCATTTTATTACTCAATGTATGTTATTTGCTCATCCTTCAAACTCATTCCTGTTGCACTGATTTCCAGTCTTAGCAGTGTCTTGGTACCTTATCTCTAACTGAATAGAAATGAATAAACATTTACATGGTTGGTAAATATTTTGTTGAATAAATCTTCTCCTCCCAGCTTCAAAATTTCTCTGTGCCTCTGTTTCTCCACAATCTGTTCACTAAAGTTGTCTAAGAAAAGTGTTATATCTCCTTGTCAATACAATGTCCTTGATTTCATTCCCTCCCCTCAAGGAGCACATCATTGACAATTTCTATCTCTATGGTAGCCAGCCTCCAAGAAGGCCCCCAATGATCTCCACTTCCCGATAACATGACCTTGGGCAATCCCCTCCCACGATGTATCAGGGTTTGTCAGACCAACAAATAGACTGTAGCAGAAATGGTGTATAACGTACAAAGCAGAGACTTGAGGGGCATCCTGGTGCTTCATTGCTCTCTGGGATCACTTACTATGAGGGAATTCAGCTGCCATGTTGTGAGAACATTTAAGCAACTCTGTGGAGAGGCCCAGGTGGAAAGGACCTAAGATCTGTCAACGACTAACATGAGCAGTTTGGAAACAACCTACAGCTTCAATCAAGCCTTCATATGACTGTAGCCCTGGTTGATGCCATGACTGCAAACTCAAGAGTGACCTAAAGCTAGAACAACCCACAAGAAATTCCTTAATTCTTGATGCATAGAAACTGTGATGGCTGTTGTTTAAAACCACAAGTATGGACATTCTTAAAATTAAAAACTGTATGTCCTAGGATAAGTTATTTGCTTCTGTCACTGAGCATTAGCTACCTAATTCATTCTCCCTTTTCTCTAACTCCTTATTATATCCACAAATAGCTTTTGATTCCCTCTATTGAAAAAAGCAAACAATAAACAAACAAACAAAAAACTCCTCTCTACTCTCTTACCATCTAGATCAGCAGATCAGCTAACATTTTCTGGAAAGGGGCCAATAGTATTTTAGATTTGGGGAGTCATAGAGTCTCTTTTGTGGCTACACAACTCTACTGTTGGAGTACAAAAACAGCCTTAGGCAATATGGAAACAAATGAGCACAGTTGTTTTCCAATAAAACTTTATTTACAAAAAGTCAGTGGGCCCGATTTAGCCAGGGGGCCAGAATTTGCAGATCCCTGCTCTAGAACAACCATCTTCTTCTGTGATTTTCCCTGACCACATTTTTAATCCCCTGATGACTTAAACACACTGTCAGCACTTTCCCACAGGCTTCTTAAGCCCCCTCCACCCCCCCCCCCAACCCCACCCCCGCACTCTGGTTTACATTCCTATCACTCAACTCAGACTGTTTTTCCCAAGGTGAGACATGACTTCTTATGTGAGAAACCAAAAAGACCTTTTCCAAAAACACTTTTCACCCTCTTTGTCCACATGAATTCTTCCTTGTAAGTTTTTTTCCATTGGCTTCTGTGACAATGAATTATCCCAGCTCTGTTACTTCTCTGATTTATCCCTTCAGTGACTCATGATCATCCAGTGCAAAAGCATAAGACATTGTGAAAATTGGACCATTGCTTCTCTTTTACCTACTTTAAAAACTCTTGGTGATTTTACTCTTTTCATTCCTAACCACAGAGAGTCAATTCCAGTATAACAACACTAAGCACTGATACAGTTTTGGGGACAAAGCAGTAAATGAGGCAAAGTCCCTGCCCTGACAACGGGATGCCCAGTCATTCCAGTCTGCCAGGGACTGAGACTTTTAGTGCGAAACCCAGGAAAGTCCTTGGCAAAAATGGGACAGTTGGTCACCCTACCTGACAAACCTACCAAATAAATGCTTCATTTTTTTACTATCTTAACTTCCTTTTATTTCTTTCATTCTTCACTTTGCCATCCTTCCCTCCTCTTGCCTTTATAGTTATTTTAATGCCATCTGTTTGCATATGTTTATATGCTGACTACCAAATGATGGTAATCTTTTTCACATCTTTTAAAATAAATTGATTATGGCCCTGTAATTGTCTTATGATCTCATCATTTTAAAAATGGGTGTTTAGACTAGAAATATATGCCTCAATTCCTTTTGGGTTTTCCACCAGATGGGATTTAATTATTAACTTTAAAAATAAAGGTATAGAGAATCATAATTAACATGCTCTATTTTCTTAAAGTGAGGATAGTTTACACTTTGATTCTTCAATAATTAGAGGAAGTTATTGAACCAGATATTATAAAATTGGTTGCATTTATATATCTTGTTACATACGGTGTTACGAATAAATAGTTAAGTCACAAATAAATAGTTAAGTCACAAGACCATGTTTCTCAGGCAAAATTCTTTCCCAAACCAACACTAAGTGAGTCCATGAAAATGAGTGCAACTAGCCAGGAGATACTAATCGAACCAGAAGCCCTTCTTTTCTTACTGAAGCCACCTGCAAAGAATTCCATGTTTTAAGTATGTATCCATATCTCAATTAATTAAAATAAAACTACTCACAGCATCCTCACCTGCATCAAATAACCCATTTAAGAAACAAAGCCTAATTGCTAGGAGCAGCCACTCCCTGGCATTCAGCCCAAGGAAAGCACCATCACCAGGCAATGTGACCACACAGGAGACACAACTTTGCTGTCCAAGGGTCCAGCAAGTTAACTCAAATCCCTTTTCCTGAATAAAGCCTCAAAGAAACAGCTTAATAAACTAAACACACAGTCCTACTCAGGACCTGCTAATATGGACATTCTTAAAATTAAAACCTGTATGTCCTAGAATAAGTTATTTGCTGCAAAGATGCATGCTCTTTCAATGTCATTCTGAAGACAATTATTCATAACTTATTTTTTTAACACTTCTCTTTTTAATAGAAAAGAAATATAAATACCTTTTCCCTTGTAGAAGATAAAACAGCTTAAATAACGACTACATTTTAATTCTATTTTCATCTTAACACTATCTAGGGTAACTGAAGTTTACAGAAATCAAAGACAACATCTGAAAGATGAGAACCCTGGGGTATCTGGCCATTCATGGTCTTTGCATTTCTGAGAGACTGAATATGAAGGTAATTCTTGTAAACCGAATGACTTTCCACTGACATCATAAAACTGGAGAAGCTTCTTTCCCATGGGAAATCAGTGTCCCTGACAATGAACAAAATAACTGGCTAAAACAATGGAGCGCTCACAAATTGCCTCAAAAGCAAGAAGCTGTCTATGGAATGCTCTGAACTACAGAGACATAAATATTACACTTTAAAATGCTACAAATCTTTTAAAAACAAACCTTTGCTACCAGAAAAAACATTTTTGAGCCACAGTATAGAGTACTGAAGTGAAATGGACTTTCCAAAGCAACTTAGCTAGAAAATAGCTTTAAAAGGATTTAAGGGGAAGTTAACATAAACAAATATAAACATATACCTAATCTAGATCAATCTGCAGAGGTGAACTTGGAAACCTTGCACCTATAACCACTGCAATTTACAATGAAATGCAAACGCAGCGTCTTGCCAGGTGTTCCGTTTCTCCAGAAAGTTTCTCTTTATTATCATCAAGGAGATCAAAATTCCTTTATAGAGCAGGCTTGGCAGCATTCCTCCCCACAGAATCCCAACTACGAGGGAAACGTGAACAAGGAGCTCTCTGTTTCACTGGCAGAAAAGTCCTGCTTGGCAAGGAGAGGCCACAGATCCATAGCATGGTGGCGCCTGTGGATTTATGTAATTTTAAGATTTCTGGCTCATGAAAACCATCTGTTGTCTACATTTGAACAGACTTCTTGCAGGTCTGAATAGCTTGCCTCATAGAATGAAGTATTTGGTACTTTTTAATCAGTTCACAACTTCTCTGGGCCAAATTATTGTTTAATATTGCTTTTTATTTTTTCAATATTTTTCATTATGATATTGTGGGGTACAGTTAAGGGCTAGGTATACAAATACGCTTCATTCAGGCACCCTTGTTGATAAGAGGTGTCTCCCCATCCCCAGACAGATATTTACTACCATTAATCCCATCTCCCTACCCCCCCC
>CAUYQG010118654.1:0-27854 GCA_963574415.1 Tarsius wallacei | reverse complement strand
AAACAGATTTCCTAGAGGTAAATACATTTTTCATAAAATGACTCAATATTGTGTTCACTTAAAAGGACAAGGTCTTTAAAATATGAATAAGAGCTGGGCTCGGTGGCTCAGCCTGTAATCCCGTGCCTTGGGAGGCTGAGGCGAGTGGATTGCCTGAGCCCACGGGTTCGAGACCCACCTGGGCAACTTGGCGAGACCTCATCTCTACAATAAATCAAAAAAAATTAGCCGGGTGTGATAGCGCGCGCCTGTAGTTCCAGCTACTTGGAAGGCTGAGGCGGAAGGATCGCCGGAGCCCAGCAGGTCGAGGCTGTGGTGGCCGGGAGTGGCCACTGCACTCCAGTCTGGGCGACGGAGTGAGACTCCAACTCAAAAAAAAAAAAAATGAATAAGTTCCCCAAACCCAACACATCTATCTTTTCTCAAGTATTGCTGGCAAAGTGTGTGCATTTGATGCCAGGAGCACCCTGAGAGCATCTCCCTGTTTCCAGGTACTCCTGCCCTCAGGCAATTCTACATGTTGCCACTTGCCTGGACTTCTTAAAACATCACATGTAGCTTCATATTCTTCTGCCCAACAAGATTGTGTTGTCTTTCATTGCTTATTAAACATAGATCAAGTTTCTCTCCCTGGAATTTATGCCTTACCATGTATTTCTAGTTATCTATTGCTATATAGCAAACCATCCCAAAACAAAGTGACTCCAAACAATTCTCATTTTATTATCTCACTTTCAGATGGTCAGAAAATCTGGAAGGTGCTTAGCTGAGTGGTCCTGTCATGGGCTTTCTTGAGGTTGCCGTCAGATGGAGGAAGCAGCTGGGGGGTGAGTGAGGCATCACTCTCCCTTCATGCAGTATTAGTATCCACATGTGTTTCTCTGGGTTTCCTCCTAGCATTGCAGCCATGGGGTGATTAGATGGCTTCCATGGCCTCTAAGGGCTCCAGTGTGATAGCTCCAAAGAAGCAGGCAGAAGGTGCACAGCCTTTTGCAGTCATTTACAGTGAAAACAACATAGTGCCACTTTCACTGTACACTTTTGGTCAACCAGTCACTAAGGCTGGCCCACAATCAAGGAGAGAGAAATAGACCACACACTTGATGGGAAGAGTGTCAATGTCACCTTGTATCTCTAAAGGAGTATGGGGAAAGGAAGATCTCAGAAAATGCCATGTGCTATACATTCTCAGATTTCAGTCTAAATAATATGGCCTGGCTGGGCAGTGGCTCAAGTCTGTAATCCCAGCACTTTGGGAGGCTGAGGCAAAAAGGATTGCCTGAGCCTGAAGGTTCGAGACCAACCAGGGCAACATGGTAAGACCCCGTCTCTACAATATATCAGAAAATGAGCTGGGTGTGGTAGCGCAGGTCTGTAGTTCTGACTACTCAGAAGGCTGAGGCGGAAGGGTCGCCAGAGCCCAGCAGGTCGACACTGGGATGGCTGTGAGCGTGCGACTGCATTCCAGCCTGGGCAGTGGAGTGAGACTCTAACTCAAATATTCATATATATATATGTGTGTGTGTGTATATGTATATATATATATATATATATATATATATATATATATCATTCAATTTCTTTTTTTTAAATTTATTTTCGAGTTGTGGGGTATATGTTAGGATTACATTAAGTAGGTTGCATGCAGGTGAGGTTTAGGTTTCTAGTGAACCCTCTCTGTTCCTGGCAGTGGATGTGGTACCCAGTGGGTGACTGTGTGTCCCCTTGTCCTCCCACCCACCCTCCCCCATTAGCGGTGCTCAACATCAATGGTTCCTGCCTTTGTGCTTGCATGCCCAATATTTGGGGTCTGCTTATGAGTGAGAATATGTGGTATTCAGTTTTTTGTCCCTCTTCACTTAGAATGATGATCTCCAGCTACATCCACATTAGTGTGAAGGACATGATTTGGGGTTTTTTTCATGGCTACATGGTATTCCATTGCACATATGTACCACATTTTCTTTATCTGGTCCAGTTTCAATGGGCATTTGGGTTGGTTCCATGCTATTGTGAATAGTGCCGCAATAAACATATGTGTGCAGGTGTCTTTTTGGTAGAGCGATTGATGTTTCTCAGGTATACTCCCAGAAGTGGGATTGCTGGATCATACAGTGGCTCAATTTGTAGTTCTTTGAGAAAACATCCCACTGCTTTCCACAAAGGTGGAACTAGTTTACATTCCCACTGAGAGTGTAGAAGTCTTCCCTTTTCTCCACAGGCTTGCCAACACCTGTTGATCACTATCTAATTTTCTTTTCTCCCTTACTTTACCAAACATGCCCTTTGATATTTTGGATTATTGTTCATTAAATGGCCACTTTTGTGACATTGGGTGGAGTATAGGTTCCTGCTCTATTGATATTGAATTTGACCATGTGACTTACTCAGCCAATGGAAAATTAGAAGATGTGATGCAAGAGAAGACCTTGAATGTGATGTGTGGTTTGGCTTGCATAGTTCACTCTAGCGCTTCGACATAGGAAGAGCTTGACCAGTACTGGGTGCTCCTCTAATGTGAGCCCCAGAATGAACAAATATGGAGCTAATCTAAAAATCATCCATAACCTACAGCCTATTTCAGCTAATAGCAGTTTAAATCAGAATCATCCAGTCAAGCCAAGCCTAGATCAGTCAAACCACAGTCAGCAAACACTTGTATTTTTAAGCCACTGAGGTTTTGGCAGTTTTCTATGTGGCATTATTTGGCAAGAGATGATTAATACATACCCCTTTGCTTCAATTAAGCTAGTTTCTTCATTACATCTTCTAAATTTCCTTGCACAGTCTGACCTTTGTTCATAGTATTGCTGTGTCTTTGACTGTTATTTCCCACCCACATCTGCTTTCAATTTCCAATGCCCACCATATTTTCTCTCTATATGAGAACTCAGACCTGCTTACTAAGTGATGAGAGATGATGTGGAGAAAACTAAGAATACTCTAGACCCACTGACAGTCAGGTGATCTCAAACATGACAGAACACAAAGAGATCAGCAGCAAAATCTACCCCTACAGCTGACTAAAGATGCTCAAATGGGCCCAGGCTACCACAGAGTTATGACCAATAACAGACAGTTGTTGTTTTAAGCCACTATGTTTTGGAGTGGCTTGCTAATCAGCAATAACTAACTGATGCATGAGTGTTAACACACACATTCAAATATATTGAAATGTCAGGTCATATTACTTTCTTTTTTATTTTTTATTTATAATTACTATGAATACATAATAGGTATAAATATATGTACAGGGTCCATGTGATGTTTTGATACAGATATACAATGTGTAATAATCACATCAGGGTAATTGGGGTATCCATCATTTCAAGCATTTATAACTTCTTTGTGTTAAACACATTCCAATTCTACTATTTTAGTTATTTTAAATCTATAATAAATTATTGTTGACTATGATGGAATATAGTGATATAAGTTAGTTTAAAATGCCAAAACATTGAAATCAAGATGTATAATTTTTACACAGATTAAATAAAATTGTGCTAAATAAGAAACACACTATACTTGGAACATTCGTTAAAAACAATGAGAAACTTGATGATTGTTCTGTATTCTTTGTTTGTACAGTTAATTGATTACATACTTTAGACTAGGGGCCAGGTCACACACACTCACAACATTTAGCAGAGAAACTTGAATATAGAAAACTTCTTTGACATCACTTTTAGTTTTCCCTGTCCCTCACACAGCGCTCATCTACTTGTCCATTCTTGAATGTTTTACACTGTTTGAAACTTCAGTAAAATTTATGCTGTTTCCTTTGCCTGGGCTTTGTTTCTACTTTTTCTCTGCCTATATAATGCCTACCTATCCTTAAAATTTCAGTTCAAGAACTACCTTCTTCAGAAAGCCTTTCCTGACTCAAATGTGCTTATAATTCTCATTTTTCGGCATACCCAATCTACCCTGTGAATACTATATTAGTCTGACTTTGGGAGAAACAGTAACATGTCTCAGTCATCCATTAAGAGATAAGTCACATCCTGCAGGCAAGTACTTCAACTTGTGGGATAAATTTTGTACATCTTCTGGAAGACTCTTGAGTGTGAACACAGCAATCTAACAAGTCTGTGAGATCAAATGCAGAGGTGTGGAAAAGAAAGCAATAGAGTAAAACTGGTTCAGTTGTTTCAAGGTTTGCAGACAGCCCTCAGTGTGTCTGATTCACACCATGTTATCGGTTGTGGATCCCGGGGTTTCACATGCCGCCGTAGTAGCTTCTAGTTCCTGAAAACTGCCAGTCATTCTTGAGCTTTCCACAGATAAAATAAATAAAAATAATCAGCAGCTTCACTAACTTGACTCTGAGCGAATGACTTAAGAAGACCTGCAAGAGATGAGTGAGCAAATAAATGTCCATGGTGAATTTACCTCTACAAGCAGTTGTTTATGTCACTATTTTTAGAAAGCAGTCTTAACTAGGGTGACAGTACTTTTTGATTTGCCCAGAAAAGCACTGATTTCATACTTTTAACCAAGCAAACTTTTTAATAGTATCTCCTTTCATTTCCAAAAGTGCCCCAGTTTAGACACCTAATTGTACTGTCACTATGATCTGTACTATCACTTTGACACAAAATGGATCTTTCAGGATAACAGTAGTAGTTCTTTTAAAATTAATTTTAACCAGCCCTTCAAATAATAATAGGCAATGTTTTCTTATATTTTCACTTTTCATTACTATTTTTATTGAACCCAATTTATATACAATAACACATACTGATTTTAAGTATACAGCTTGTTGAATTCTAATAATCGCATGCATGCTTATGTACACCAATTTAATTAAGATATAAAACTTTTTCCCCCTCTAAAGTTTCTTTATGTCCCTTTGTAAAGACTGCAGTCTATTGTCTGTTTCTTCCAGGAAAGTATGTTTCTGACTTCTATCATTGTCATTTAGTTTGTCTGTGATACAAGTTCATATAAGTGGAAATTTCTTTTGGTTCTTTTGCTCATGATATAATTTTTGATGTTCATACATACTGTTATGTATATCAAAAGTTCATACATTTTTATTACTGAGTAGTACATTAGATAAGCTTACAGCTTAATTTTTTAATCCATTCACATGAGGATTGGTGTTTGGGTTGGATCCAGTTTGGGCTATTATAGAATAAATCTGGTATTAATATTTTAGTGCATGCCCTTTTGTGGACAGAGTTTTAATTTTTCTTGGATAAGAAGTCAAGAATAAAATTGCAGTGTCATAGGGTAAGCATATGAATATATTCATTAAAACACTACCCAACTCTTATAACTGGTTGTATAATTCAACACTCCCACAATCAATGTAGGAAAGTTCCGATTGTTCCACATCCTCACCAATACTGGGTTTTGCAATCTAATTAATTTTAACCATTACAGCAGGTGGAAGTAGGGATAATAATCTTTTGAATAGTGGTCACAACTAAAAATATTTTCCAAAAATACAACCCACCATGATCACTAAGGAGATATTTTAGTTCAGTCAACTAACCACAAAATAAAAAGAATTAATTTGAAGACTTCTAATTTATTTATTTATTTTATGTTTTAGAATATATTTTAAAAGTATTACATACAAGTATTTTGAAAAAGAAAAGAGGGATTGGCAGAACACATGTGTATTTTGACTGTAATTTTTTTAATTAAGAAAATTATTGCCTCATTCTGTTTTAAAGATTATTATAATGTATGGTTCTTATTAGCATAATAATATTGCACTGGAGGTTTGGAAATTCTTTTTCATAGCCAAGTTAGAAAATATGATGATCAGCTTAAAATTCTAAAATTTGAAGCATTTTCTTACCAGGTCAGAAAAATTATATGCTTTTAATTTCAGTTAGTATACTTTAGAGTAACATGATTCATAACACTTGTGAAGAGAAAACCGGAGTTCTGTTTCACTCTTCTGCACATGATTAGTCAGTTTCCCCAGCACAATTTACTGAATAGGTTCTCCTCTCCCCAGTGGTTGTTGTTGGAGGTTTTGTCAAAGATGAGTTGGTTGAGAAATTGAGGCTTTGCTTCCGGAATCTCTAATCTGTTCCATTGGTCTATGTGCCTGTTCTTGTACCAATACCAGGCTGTTTTGATTACTGTAGCCTTACAATAAAGTTTGAAGTCTGGAAGTGTGATACCTCCTGCTTTGTTTCTTTTGCTAAGAATTGTTTTGGCTATTTGTGGTTGTTTATGATTTCATATGAATTTCTGTATTGTCATTTCCAGGTCTGAGAAGAATGATGTTGGTAACTTAATGGGTATTGCATTGAATCTGCATATTGCCTTGGTAGGATGGACAGCTTAACAATGTTGATTCTTCCTAACCATGAGTATGGAATATTTTTCCATTTGTTTGTGTCTTCTTGGATTTCTTTGAGCAGTGTTTTGTAGTTCTCATTGTAAAGGTCTTTCACTTCTTTGGTTAGGAAGATGCCGGGGTATTTCATTTTTTTGGTGGCTATTGTGAATGGGATTGTGCTTGTTATTTGGGTCTCTGCCTGCTTATTGTTGGTATATAGGAATGCTACTGTCTTTTGCACATTTATTTTGTACTCTGAGACTTTGCCAAAGTCCTTTATCATTGCAAGCAGGTTTTTGACAGATTCTCTTGATTTTCAAAGTGTAAGATCATATAATCAGCAAAGAGGGATAACGTGACTTCCTCTTTTCCTATTTGGATACCCCTGATTTCCTTCCCTTGTCAAATTGCCCAAGCAACAACTTCCAATACAATGTTGAACAAGAGGGGTGAGAGTAGGCAGCCTTGTCTTTTCCAGTTTTAGGGGAAATGTTTTCAGTTTCTGTTCATTTAGCAATATGTTAGCTGTGGGCTTGTCGTAGATGGCACTTACTATTTTGAGGTATGTTCCTTCTATACCTAGGTGTTTGAGGGTTTTTAATCAAGAAACGATGCTGGATTTTATCAAAAGCTTTTTCTGCATCTAATGATATAATCATGTGGCTATAGTTTTTACATCTGTTGATGCATTTAATGACATTTATGGTCTTGTGAATATTGAACCAGCCCTACATCCTGGGGATGAAGCCTTCTTGGGCATGGTGGGTGATTTTTGAGATGTGTTGTCGGATCCAATTTGCTAGAATCTTGTTGATGATTGTTGATCTATGGTCATAAGGGATATTGATCTGTAGTTATCTTTTGTTGTTGGATCTTCACCCAGTTAGGATATCAGTGTGATGTTAGCTTTGTAAAATGATCGGGGGATAATTTCGTCTTTCTCAATTGCCTGGAATACTTTCAAAAGAATTGGTATCAGCTCCTACTTGTACGTTTTGTAGAATTCTGCTGAATAGTCATCCAGTCCAGGGCTGTTTTTTGCAGGTAGTTTTCGTGTGACAGATTTAATATCCTAGGTTGCTATTAGTCTTTTTAGTGTCTCAATGTTTTCTCCTGTTTCAACCTGGGAAGGTTGTGTGATGTCAGAAAGGCCTCCATTTCATTTTGGTTATCAAGTTTGTTTCCATATAGGTGTACACAGTAATTTTTTATAATTTTTTGTGTTTCTTTGGGGTCAGTTGTGATTTGATATTTTGTATTTCTGACTGTGTTTATTTGGGCTTTTTCTTGGTCATTCTGGCTAGGGTTCCATCAATCTTGCTAATTCTTTCAAAGAACCAGCTTTTTGTTTTGTTGATGTTTTCTATGATATTTTGTCTTCTATGTCACATATTTGGGTTCTTATTTTGTTGATTTGGAACCTCTTGCTAAAGGTGGGGTTTTGGTGTTCTTCTCTTTCCAGCTCCCTTAGGTGATTTGTTAGGCTTTTCACTAGTGATCTTTCCATTTTCTTGATGTGTGCTAGTAGAGATATAAATTCCCCTCTTAGAACTGATTTCATGGCATCCCAGAGGTTTTGGTAAGATGTTTTTCATTTTCATTTGTTTCCAGGAATCTTTTAATTTCTGCTTTGATTTCAGTGTTGACCTAGTAGTTGTTCAGCATCATGCTGTTTAGTGTCCATGGCTTTGTGGGCTTTGGGGAAATGTTGTTGGTGTTGATATTTATTTTTATTCCACTGTGGTCTAAAAGTATACATGGCAAGATTTCAACCAAGCATGTGATCAATCTTGTAGTACATTACATGTGGTGATGAGTAGAATGTATATTCTGTGGTTGTTGGGTGGGATAATCTGTAAGTATGTATTAAGTCCATCTGGTTGAATGTCAAGTTTTGATACTGGATCTCCTTGTTGAGTTTTTGCCTCAATGATTTATCTATGGCTGTTAGTGGGATATTCAAGTCCTCTGCTATCATAATATTAGAGTCAACATCTTTTTTTAGTTTACTTAGTAGTTGTTTTATAAATGCTGGTGTCCTGGGTTGGGTGCATATATGTTTAGGATGGATATTTCTTGTTGATGAATTGAACCTTTCTTTTATCATTATTTAGTGCCCTTTTGCATCTTTTTAAATTTTTGATAGCTTAAAGGTTGTTTTGTCTGATATTAAGGCTGCAACTCCTGTCTTCTTTTGTGATCCATTTGCCTGGAAACTCATTTTCTATCCTTTAACTTTGAGTCTGTGTGTGTCCCTTGTAGTGAGATGAATTATTTGCTGGATGCAGCAAATAATTGGGTCCTGGTTTCTTATCCAGTTTGCCATTCTGTGTCTTTTCAGTGGTGCATTTAATCCATTCACATTCAGGTAGATTATTGAAATGTGATTGTTAATTCTGCCATGATGTTTTTATAAAGTTTTTCTTTTTTTGCTTGTTTTCTTTTGGCTTTGGGGTTAAGTATGTGTGTGCTTTCAAGTTTTTTGTTGCTCTGTATTCTCTATTGATTCTATGCTCTGCTGTTCTCTTGCGTAGTGTGTGCACATTCTTTTTCTTCTTTCTTCTGTGCTTAATACCTTTTTAAGTGTCTCCTGTAGTGCTGGTCTGGAAGCTGCATAATCTCTTAGGGATTGGATGTCTGGGAGGGATTTTAGTTCTCCATCACTGATGAAGCTGAGCTTGGCTTTATGGGAAATTCCTGGTTGAAACTGTTTATCTTTAAAGACTTTGAATATAGGGCTCCAGTCCCTTCTTGTTTGTAATGTTTCTGCTGATAGGCCTGCTGCTATTCTGATTGGTTTTCCCTGGTAGGTAGTCTGACCTTTCTCTTTTGCTGCCTTTAGGAATTTTTCTTTTATTCCTACTTTGTGTAGGTGAATTACTATGTGTCTAGGGGTTGGTCTTCTCATTTGATGCCTGTGGGGGTTCTCTGTAACTCTTGTGCTTGGCTGGTCACATGTGGAAAGTTTTCTAGGATTACCTCCTGAAATACTTGCTTCAAGTTCTCCATTTTCCTTTCTTCTTCTGGGATATTAATCAGGAGTAGGTTTGTCCTCTTGATATATTCACACATTTCTTGTCGGCTTTGTTCTTTCTTTCTGAGTCTTCTTTCTATGTGTTTTGCAGATTGGCTTAATTCCATGTTCTGGTCTTCAATTTCTGAGATATTTTCTTCAACTAGATTAATTCTACTTTCCATGCTTGTCATCTTATTATTTCCTAGATGAAATTTTTTATTTCCAAAATCTCTGTTACAAGTTCTTTCAGTGTTGCATCTTGTCTTTCTTGAGTCTTATTCACTCTTTCCATCCATTCCCTAATTCCTGTTGTATTCTGGGGCCAGTCATTGGTGACTTGCATTGTTTGGGCACCAAGGTCTGATTTTTCATGAGTTTTGTCTTTGGTACACTTGAAATTCCCTGAGGTCTTCCTTTGGTTTTTCCTCATTTGTGGCAGTTCTCTTGTTTTTCTCTTTAATTCTGTTATTTAGTGTCAGGGGGAGAGGTTTTCACTTCTGATGTTTGCCCAGTCCTCTATTCTTCCCTGATCCAGGCTCTGGACTTGTTCTATTTTCAAGTAGGATGGTGGATGGGAAGTTTTGCTATCTTTTGTAGTTTTTGAAATTTGAATAAAGTAGGGGATGTGGTGCTAGGATTCAGAAACAACTTCCGAATTACAATTTTCACTTATTGTGATATGTGTTCCCTGAAACCCATTCCCCACCACCACTCTGTATGACAATGCAAAGCAGAAACCAATGCAAAAAACAGTTGAACACACATACACCAGAAAACAAACTGAAATAACAACAAAGTGAAACAAAAGAAACAGCAACAACAAAAAAACAAGAAAACTAAACACACACACACATGCCTAGCATAAGGTGAATAGAGAAGAAAAACAGAAAGACCGGAGGGGGGGGGAATGGAATTCAGGTTGAACCCTCACACATATATTGACACTCACCTTAAGCTATAAAAAATGAAAATTAAAAAACCTAGAAGAACGAAAGAGCAAAAACAAACCAACAACAACAAAACTGAAAGAAGAACACTCAATCCTTCACATACACACATGAACAGAAAGCGACAAATAAATGCAGAAAGAAATAGAAAAATAAAAGAAAAAATATTTTATGGGGAGCAGATTAAGTCCTCATATACACATTCATGCACAAATGGAAAATATTTAAAAAATACATGAGCTAACAAACTTACAGTCAAAAAACTTTAAAAAATATTTTTAAAAATGAAAAATTAAAAAAAACCCCTGCTTTCTTTTGGCAGGCTCTGTAATTGTTCTTCTAATTAGGTCTTTCCTGCAGAGCCACCACTTTCACTCTCTCAGTGTCTGATGCAAAGAAGCAGGAGGGGCATTGGAGGTAGGTGGGGTTGTAGTCCCCTCCCACTCTCGTATGGTCAGGAGATCTCCTCTGCTGGGAAGGTACAGGATTGTCTCTTCCCCAGGTATGTATTCAAGGAGGGCTGGCGGGGGTTCCCCAGTGAGGCCTATCCTGGAATGCAGTTCTCCTATTGTGACTGACTTCCAGGCTCTGCCTGGGTTAGTCCCTCAGTCATGGACCAGCTGTGTGGGTCTGATGTTCAGAGGATTGCTGGGGAGGAGGGGGTTTGGGTCAGCCCCAGCCTCACCATTGATCTCTTCCGAGTTCTTCCTTGTCCTTTTCTGGCCACATATTTTGTCCTATGGTTGGATCAGGATAGTGGGTGGGGCATCTGCAACTCAGCACTCATCAGGTCCCTCTGAAGTTTGTGCTTTCAGCATATTCCCTCTGGGTCAAGATCTCTCCCTGAGTAGTTGATCTGCCTATCTCAGAGATCAGATCTCTTGGTCCGTGGTAAGCAAGTCAGAGCAATTTCCTGCCACGTCTTCAAGATTGTGGTGAGGTGTCTTTCTTGTTCTCTTTCATGGAACTTTGCCTCTGGACTGCTTCTGCATCCTGTGCTGCCAGTGCCCTGTCAGGTGCTGAAATGGTGAGGCAAAGCCAGGAGCTGGCAGTTTTTTCCTGCTGCACTGGTGAGGGAGAGCCTGGGGAGATATTTCTCCCTGACCCTTTTGTCCATTAAAAAAAAATGCGCTTGACTTCTGTGACCTGGGAAAAGCCCAGGAGGAAGCAGAGAAGCTGTTGCAGCAGGGACCTGGCTACTTGCTCACGAGTCCCCACTTAGACAGTCTTTCTCAGCATGTTCTTCCCAGGGAGGGTTTGTTGACTTAAAAAAAAAAAAGAAAAAGAAAATGGTGCTAGGCTTCTGAGTCCCTGGAATCACTAAGGTCCAAACCCTGCCATTTTGGCACCAGCTGCAACATGAGGAGAACCCTGGCCGCTAGCTCCCTAGCCCTAACTCAGTCAGCCACCTACATGCCCACTCGCTCACAAACATATACACAAAATTTAGCATACACTCACTCACACTGGGACTTGCATAGTCCGACTGGCTCAGCCGCCATCTTCCTGACCTATGATTGATTTTATTTATTAAAATTTTATTTTTTGGTAGTTGTGAAAACAAACTGATATAGACTTTATAAGAAAGTCTTATACAGTTGTGTGCATGTGTGTGTGTGAACATAGGTTTTATTCACTTGGAGAAATACTTAAGAGTAAGATTGTTTATTCAGTAATTATAGCTTATTCAGTAATTATATATTCAAATTTTTAAGAAACTACAAAATAGTTTTCCAAAGTTGTTGTACTACATTGCATTCCTATCAGCAATTTACAACCTTTCAGCTGCAAATAGCAATGCCATTTTAAAAATTCAAATATATGTGTAGTGGCAGTTGGTTGTGGTTTTAAATTTGTGTTTCTTAATGATCAATAACTTTTCATCTGTTTATCTGTATTCTGAATATTTTCTTTCATAAATTAACTTTTCAAATCTTTTGCCTATTTTCTATTTTTTGTTTGCATTTTTATTATTGAATTTTAAATTTTTACATATGGCTATAAGTCCTTTACCTGATATTTGATTTGCAAATATTTTCACCCTGTCAGTCACTTATCTTTTAATTCTCTTAACATTGTCATTCAAGGGGTAGATATTCTTAGCTGAGCACACAGACTCACACCTGTAATCCCAGCACTTTTGGAGACAGAGGCAAGACAATTGCTTAAGTCCAACATTTCCACAATAAATCAAAAAATTAACTGGGTGTGGTGGTGCACGCCTGTAGTTCCCTCTACTTGGAAGACTGAGGCAGAAGATTTGCCTGAGCCCAGCAGGTTGAGGCTGCAGTGGCTATGAGCGTGCCACTATACTCCAGCCTGGGTGACAGAGTGAGACTCCGACTCAAAAAAAAAAAAAAGCAAAACAAACAACAAAAAAAGCAAAGGGTAGATATTATTAATTTTGGTGAAGTTAAATTGATTGATAAATCTTTATCTTCTATGAGTTGTGCTCTGGGTGCTAAATTCATGATATTTATTCTAAGGTCACAAAGATTTTCTTCATGATTTCATCTAGAAATGTTATAGTTTTGAGTTTAACATTAGGTACATACTTTTGACTTTTTAAAATAGACTATATGGTATGGATCGAAGTTATTTTGTTGTTGTTGTTTCCTCATATGGGTAGACAATTGTTTCACCACTATTTTTTGAAAAGACTATCTATTATATACTGATTTGTCATTGCACCTTGTTCAAAAATCAAGTTACTATATGTGTGTGGGTCTATTTCTAGACTTACACTTTTTTTTCTATTGATCTATATGCCTGTACATTCACACTGTCTTTGTGCTGTAGCTTTATAGTAAGAATGGAAATCACGAAGTATGAATCCTCCAATCTGGCTCTTCTTTATCATTATTGTTTTTGTAACTGCAGTTCCTTTAGATTTCCATAAATACTTTAAAATCTGCTTGTTTATTTCAACAATAATCCCTATTGGAGCATTGAAATTTATATTGGTAAGTTTAGGGAAATCGCAATTTTAATAATATAGAATCTTAAAAAATCCACAATTTTCTTATATTTATTTACTCTTTCTGTATATTTAACATATTTTTGTAGTTTTCTACATCTAAATCTTGCAGATATTTCGTTAGTTTTGTATTTTGGGTTATATTGAAAATGGTATTAAAATATTAATTACAGTTTTTCTTTGCTAGCATGTAGAAATTAAATTGATATTTTATATTGATTTTGTAGCTTTTGATTTTTTAACCTGCTTAATTTGTTCTAGTAACAATTTTATAGATAATCAGATTTTATAGGTGGAGAATCAATCATTTGTTTTGAAAAATTACATTTTTATTTCTTTTAAAAAATATATATGCCTTTGATTTTTCTCTTTTCTTGCCTTATCAGATGGACTAAAACTTCCAGTATGATTCTGAATAGGACACATCTTATTCAGACATCCTTTTCTTGTTCCTGATCTTAGTATTGCACTGTTAAGTATTGTGTTTGTTAGCTGTAGGTCTTAGCAAATGTTCGTCATCAGGTTGAGAAAATTTCCTTGTACTTGAGGTTGCTGAAAGTGTTTATCACAAATGAATGCTAAATTTTGTCAAAGACTTTCAGCATCTATTGAGACAATCATATTTTGTATTTGTATGTTGATATGATGAATTACGATGATTGATATTTGAATGCTGGTATAATTTTGTATTAGAGAATAAATTTTACTTTTTCGTGATGTATTGCCCTTTTTATATATTGTTGAATTAAAGTTGCTAGTATTTTGTTGAATTTGTTTGCATCTGTATTCATGAAAGATAATGATTTCCAATTCTTTCTTTGTAAAATCTTTGTCTAGTATTGGAATTTGAGTAATGCTAGACTTATAAAATGAATTGGAAAGTGCTTCCTGCTTTTCTATATTATAGAAGTTATTTTATAATGTTTTTGAAAATATTCTTTCTATTATTATTATTCACTCAGAGATAACTGTTAAAGTCTCTAACTATAATTATGGATTTGCCTATTTCTACATTCGGTGTATCAGGTTTTGATTTATGTATTTTGAAGCTCTCATATTAGGAGTATAATCATTTGGTAGTTTACATCACCATGGTGAATTAACCCCTTTTATCTTTGTGCAATGCCTTGCTTCGTCCTTGCAATATTGCTTGTTCTGAAATCTACACTGCTTAACATTAACGTATCTTTCAATTCATATTTACACATTATATTTTTACTTTTGTTTTTGTTGCTGTCATTGTTTGCCTGTCTGTCTGTCTTGTGAGGCAGGATCTCATTCTGTTACCCAAACTGGAGTACAGTGGCGTGATCACACCTCACCACAGCCTCAGCCTCCTGGGTTCAGGCTATCCTTCTGCCTCAGTCCCCTGAATAGATGGGACTACAGGTCCATGTCATCATGCCTGGCTAATTTTTTAAATTTTCTGTAGAAATGAAGTCTCTCTAGGTTGCTCAGGCTGGTCACAAACTCCTGAGCTCAAGCAATCTGTTCACCTCAGCCTCCTAAAGTGCTGGGATTGCAGTTGTGAGCCACCACACCCAGCCTATATTTTTACTTTTTATATATCTATGTTTTATATTTAAAGTAGATGAATTGCTAACAAATAATTGGTTGTTGTTTTTTAAAATTTAATTTGACAAGCTTTGTTTTTAATTAGTAGGTTTAAATAATTTATATTTATATTATTGTTATAGTTGGAATAAAATCTACCATCTTCCTAGCTACTTTCTATTTGGTCTGCCTGGTCTTTGTTTCTTTTGTTCCTTGTTTTTGGCTTTTTTCTTTGATTGAGTATTTTCTATTATTCTATTTTATCTCCTTTATTGGTTTATTGTTTATATATTTTTTATTTTCATTTTTAGTGATTGTTTTATAGTTTACTCTATACATATGTTACTAATTAGAGTTTACCTCTAAATAACAATAATGTAATGCTTCAAGTGCATACAAATATATTATTAATAATCCACTCTCAAATACATATTCTATGCTACGATTGTCATTCATATGTACATAAGCTCTAAACACAAAATGCATTGCTACTATTTTTGCATTATTAATTCAGCTTTCTGTTAGAGCAAAAATAATAACCAATTGATTTTCTATTTACCTTCCATTATTCCATTGCCAGCACTCCTCGTTTCTTTGTACATTTTCAATTTTCTATCTGTGTAATATTCCTTCTTTCCGAATAGCTTCCTTTAACATTGTGTAGCTCATAAGTTTGGTTTTCAGCTGCTAGTTTCTCTTCTCTGGGTTTCACAATGCTACAATGAAGGTGTTGACCAGTTGAGCACTTAGCAGATTTTGGGAAGAATCTGGTCCCAAACTCATTCAATTCCTTGTGGTTGTAGAATCATGGTCCCCATTACTTTACTGGCTGTCAATCATGGGCCATACTTATCTCCTAGAGGTCTCTCTCCCACCCATTGCATACGGTCTCCATCTCTGAACCAGCAAAGATCAGAAACACATAGAATGCACATAAAATCTTTTTCAGGCTTCAGATTACTCTGACATCATCTTATTTGCATCTCTCTGACTTCCTGTCAACTATATGTCTCTTACTGACACTTTTGTCTTTCTATTCAAATTTGAGGATCTCATGTGATTATATTAAGCCCATCTGAATGATTTAAGGTAACCTCCTCATTTAAAGCTTACCTAATTAGTAAGCCTAATTACTTCTGTAAAGTTTCCGCCACAATAGTATCTAGATTGGCATTTGATTGAATAACCAGAGGACAGGTATTTTGGCTTGGACATTATTGAAATTCTGCCTATGTGAGCTTTTAAAAGTCTAGCTACTTGGTAATAAAACATTGAGAAATGAAATGTAAGATTGACCACATTTACCAAAATTTGTATTAGAGAAAGACTATTATTTGAAATAACTATCAAGCATCATAAAGCATATTCTTCCTAAGAAAGAACTACTTTTATAGAAACACTTCACCAAAAGTAAGTCTGAAATTGCTATTACTTTATATCCTTGTTCTTTATGTGAAAATCATCCTATTTGATAGAAAATAGAAATGTGGCTGGGTGTGGTGGTTCACACCTTTATTCCCAGCACTTTGGGAGGCCTAGGCAGGAGAATTGCTTGAGTTCAGGAATTCAAGACCAGCTTGGGCAACAAGGGAGTCTTGTCTCTACATAATAATAATAATAATAAATTTAGTTTGGTGTGGTGGTGTGTACATGTAGTCCCAGCTATTTGGTAGGCTAAGGAGGAAGGATTGCTTGAGCTCAGGAGTTTGAGGCTGCATTGAGTCATAATTCTGCCACTGCACTCCAGTCTGGGCAACAGAGTGAGACCTCAACTAAAAAAAAAAAAAGAGAAAGAAAAAGAAACGCATGAATTGAGAGGTTTCCTTTCTGTAAGCTGTTATAATAACAAAAACCTATTTCCTTTTACATGCTTCCTAAAGAAAATATAGTTCATAACAAATTTTTTTTCTCTTTCACATTGTTTTTCTCAAGCATCCATTCATCATGAATTTTAATTTACCTGACACTATTTCCACATCTTCATTTCACTCTTTTTTTTAATTGAATCCTTCTGTCATCTTTCCACTTTCAGTTTTGGACATCTGGGTCTTCTTTGCATAAAGTTGATATAAGACACTAAGTAAAAACATCCTAAGTAATATAATTTCCATGACATAGGGAAGTTTCTTTTTTCTCATTAAGTTCTTCTATAATATGTATTTATAACTCAAATTCTTTTAAAGCAGCCAAAGTTTCCTTTTGTAATTTAAGTTAACCATAAAAGGTAACATTCTTTAGAGAGTCAACATACTGAACTTAAATTTCCACTAAAGCATTAATGACTGATATGAATTATTTTTTTCAAAAATCCGATTTTGCTATGAATGTCCGGAAAGTAGGGCAAAAGCATGCCTAAAATAATAGGGCACCTGGACTGGAGGCCAGAATCAGCACTGCAAACTGTCAAAGACATTGCCCACAAAGCATACATGGACCAGATGTAATAGACATCTGGTGGACATCTGAATATACTCTTAATTATTTATTTTGTAGACACAATATTCCTTTTCCAAGGCCAGCACATCACCAAACCTGGTGCCTCACAATTTCATCTTCACAGCCTCACCAGACATATGAGCTCCAAATTCTTCCACATCCTAGATCTTCCAAATGATCATTTTTATGATTTTGGCTTAAGTTAAGCTTCTTGAATTTGCAACCTTTCACTCAGAAACTTTCTCCTAATACCTCAAAACAAAGATCCACCTGGAATCTTCCTTCTTTGAAAGGCAGAGGGATTATAAAGCATAATGAGAAAGATTATGTTTTGATTTTAAAAGCTTTGAAGGGATTTTCAAACTGGCTTAATTAAGCTTTCACCAAGTATATAGGTGCTGGGCTTTCTCTTCCATAGCCACAATCTCTCAATTAAGTGACCATGACCCTATTCTCTCTTCCTGGAGCTTAGTCGAATTATGGCAGACTTCAATGAGGATATCCACATTAAGGAATTTGCATTTGGACCATGAAAGTTCATAGCTGGTGCATGCATCATGTTTGCTTGGTAGTCATTGGGTGAAAGATTGGCTATTAATGGAAAGGTGTTCTCAGATATTGTTCTTGCCTTTCTCATTACGTTTTTAAATTTCTCTTCTACCCTATGTAAACATAATTGTTTCAAGTCTGACATAGTGAGCTTCACCTTTTTCAAATATCAAATTCTCAAAGTCATCTTGCCACTAACCTAAAGGTATTACTAGCTTTTAAAATGCAAGAAACAGGCCAGGTGTAGTGGCTCAGCCTGTAATCCCAGCATTTTGGGAGGTTGAGGCGAGTTGATTGCGTGCCCGGGGGTTTGAGACCAGCCTGAGCAACTTGGTGAGGCCTCATCTCTACAATAAATCACAAAAAACAGCCTGGTGTGGTGGCGTACATCTGTAATTCCAGTTACTTGGAAGACTGAGGTGGAAGGATCACTTAAGCCCACCATGCTGAGGCTGCGGTGGCTGTGAGTATGCCACTGCACTCCAGCCTGTGCGACAAGAGTGAGATTCTAACTCAAAAAAATAAAATAAAATAAAATAATAAAATTCAAGAAACAGTATTTATATTTTCCCCCAGTTTAGAATGAATGGATAAATAGGTGCATCTTTTTTTTTACAATTTTCC
The DNA here is from genome assembly GCA_963574415.1 of Tarsius wallacei. Lineage (NCBI taxonomy): Eukaryota > Metazoa > Chordata > Mammalia > Primates > Tarsiidae > Tarsius > Tarsius wallacei. The sequence continues at coordinate 9,447 of CAUYQG010118654.1, read as the reverse complement.
ATCTACGGCATAATAAATGAAATAAAATTATATTTTCAACACTCTTTTACTGAAATTGTTGGTCTTAACTTTTGAAAGTATAGTCTTAGGAGAGTCAAAGATTTTTTTAGTTAATGCAAAATGGTGCCCTAATGCTGCTAGAAATAGATTGCAAAAAACTTTGTGCTTTGTATTTCCTTTAGTGGAAAGAGGCATGCTCTCTTTTTTCTAGGTTCTAGACCAGACCTGTGGTTCTTAACCATGGCTCCTAACTGGATTACAGGTTTAAAATATTGACCTTTGAGTTGCACCCTGTGGTGGTCAAAAGTCTAGTTTGGCTTCAATATTTTGCCTCTTTTGTGTGCATAACTGTATCATCTCTTCTTCTTGAGTATAGGTGAGACCTGTGAATATGGTGGAATATGATTCCTGTTATTAAGCTACATTATATAGCGAGTGTAGATACTTTGTAGATGCAATGAGGCCCTAATTAGTTAAATTTAATTTAATCAATATGGTAATTATCCTGAGTGGATCTGAATTAATTAGGTATGCTTTTTTAAAGAGGCTAGATAGTCTGGTAAAGAAGTAAGAGAGTTACAAGTAGCATATATGCTGTCCTGCAGGTCTTGAAGAAACGAACTTCCATGTTGTAAAAAGGAGCACATGGAGGAGAATGGTGGCTGACCTCTAAGACCTGAGAGTCTCATTTCAACAACCACACAGAGCTGAATAATGCCCATAGCCACTGAACCTGAAAGAGGACTCTGACCCTCACATGACAGCTCTCTAACTGGCACATGGATTTCAGCCTGGTGAGACCTTGGTTAGAGAAACCAATTAACCCATGCCCTGATCTTAGAAACTGTTATATAACATATTTATATTGCTTGGGGGTTCTAATTTGCAGCAATTTGTTATGTAGCAATATAAAAACAATGTGTACCCAGACTGATTAAACTGATCTGGATTGAGGCATGAGAATCACATTTTTTTAAAAGTTCCATATTATTATAATAGGCAGCCAAGGTCAAGACCACCAGCCTAGACCTTTTGCACATAGTTCCTTTTAAATCATGGAAAAGATCAGCTGTTTTTCTCATATCATGTCCTACACAGCTTTTGAAAATATTTTATTGTAAAATAGCAATTTATAATTGTATAAATTTATGGAGTACAAGTGATGCTATAGTTTATGAATAGTATGAAGCTTAATTTTTAAAAAAATAAACTCTATTTTATGGTACAACTGCTATCACTGTTGCTAATTATTCCAAACAACAGTTTTTAAATGTTTCTGATTTCTACAGGTAGTCAGAGTGATACTTTAAGTATCATAGTTATCTTAAGAAAAAAAAAAACATAATAGGTATGTACATGTCTCAGCAATTATTATCCAGTATTGAAAAACAATCAGAAGAAACCTCAACTGATTCATCCATATGGTTTTTCATAAATACTTTACTTAAGCCTGTATAGTAGAAAATATTTTTTGTGAAATGCTTTCACATACAGAATAGCAAAATCATTGATAGCTGCTTATAAAACACCTTTTAAAATTTTCTTTTCAATATTCAAATAAATTATGTGGGAATTGAGTTTTTGCATTCAAATGTAAAACTGTGAAACATGATTCATCTTAAATTTCAAATTTATTTTTTGACAGTTTTCCATGAAGATTAAGCAATAGAATGTCTTACTACTCCTTCACTACCATAGTTCTCAACATTTAACAGGGCTATACCATCACTCCTCCAAATAATATGGAAGAATGGTTCTTTTGCTTTGTTCCTGAGATCAGAAATGCCAGCATCACCTAAGAATTTGTCAAATGCAAATTCTGCAGTGCTATCCTAAACTTACTGAATCAGAAACTCTGAAGAGAAGGAAAACCATAATCTATTATTACAAGGCTTCCAGGTAATTTTGATGCATGTAAAAATTTGAAAAAAAAAATAACGTTAAATATGAAAAGATTGACACACATCTATACTTTCATTCCAGATAACTTTTTTTCTTGCCTGGATTAAGGTATACGTACAATTTTGGAAATCAGCCCATCTATTGATGTCTCTAAACCAAGAGCAAACAGACTTGTAAAGAAAACCCCTTAAGGAGCCAGGACCACAAGACCATTACATTATACTTTTAATATTTTTGACTTCCATTATGTTCTTAGCTTCTTGTTCTTTTTGCAAATAAATAGCCAAGATCATACACTAAGATTTTTCTTATGTGAAGTGATAATAATGTTAGTCTTGATATAAAAATCTGCATGGAATTCTAAATAAGTCTAAAAAGGTAAGAAGGAAGACAGATTTCCATCAGCTTACCCTTTTTCTGGGAGTCTATTTGTTAACCTTCTGTCAACAACACTCTTCATTTTCTATTCCAGATTTGTTACCCTTCCTTGCCCCTGAAAGAAATTTCAAGGGAAACAATGCTTAAATCTGTTGAGTAATTTCTCATCTTCATGCTACTCACATTTCTGTCTTCTGTCTCATGAAAATCACATCACCTCACATTACTGTGATTTTTTTTTTTACAATTGACCTCCTGTTTCTTTTCATGACAAGAAATTTCCCTCATATTCCCAGGATTGCCTCTTAACAGACAACTCACTGAATGCATGTGCAGAATCATTAAATGCCCTATTTTAGTTCAAGTTCCTCAGAAAACAGTCTGTAGCAAAGATTAATACTAACATTTTATTGATGGATGGAAGAGTGTATAAATTTCTAAAAGAGAAAAAATTCATAAAAGGTAACTCAGGCAACAAAGAAAGCAAATACAAGATAGAGCATTTTCAAGCTGACTACAGATTCATAAAAAAAACACAATAGTTCCATCAATCACATTTTCATGTGGCTATATGGAGCCTTTCCATCTCAGATTAGTAGGTATTTTAAGAAGAAGAAAAGTAATGGAATTTATCTAAGAAAACCTGCACATTTACTGTATCACACTGGTTTGAGCCTGCCACAAAGAATATTAACTCCTTAAACCTCCAAGTTTATGTTAGTGAGATTATCTAGGTAACCACTAAGAAAGTCAAATTTCCCCATTCCTGATGGAAAACATCATCAAAACCCAGAAGGGGTGAAAGTAGTAATAGTTTCTGTGGGCTGTAGGACTAGGGTGCTCAAGCAGTGGTGGCTCCTGCTCTGGGAAGATGTAGAAGCTTAGTATCATTCGTGGAGTCTGAAACAGTTGGCAGTGTTAAGAGATGTGTCTATGGCAGTGATAGATAAGGCTCTCCATTAAGTAGGTGGTCATATCTACAGAATGACAGCAGGGGCAGGGGCATATAGGTCCAAGAGAATCTAGGGAGGTACATAAACTAGGTCAATCAATTGTAACCCTCCAACCTACTTGCACTCTGAAAGTGGAAGTGAAAATCCAATTCTTGCCAGTTGTAAACACCTAAAATGTTATAAAGTTTTATGATTGCTTGCTGTATCTGTTCCTGAGGCTGTAATAGATATTAATCTTCTCCTTCACCAGCATTCTAGAATTCTATCACTCTCTGCAAGCACTTAGTCTATTTTAGGTTGGCTGTCTGGTAAGATGAACTAGAAATTCATTTTGAAAGGCTAAGTACTTAGTAGTCTTGCCCTCGCTGAGTTAGTGTTGTTAAAATTGCCCATTTATACTAATTTCTGGGCATAGAAACACTGAGAAATGACCCAGTACAATCCCTGGATGAGAGAGATATTTCCCCTTATACTAGTTGTGCAGTCTTGCTTTTCCTAGCTATCTCCATAGAGATTTCCCTCTCTGGAAATCATGGCATTTAACCAGTCAGAGCCTAAAATTGTGAGACAGTAATGACAAATTTCACAACTATGTCAGTGAAAGTTGTCATGAGATGAGCATACTTTATATCCCACCATTATTCCCAAACCAGAGTATTCTAGCCATTAGTGCTAAACCACCATATAATAACATGTATGTTCAAGACATATACAGCTTTTCATGGGTACTGTTCTCCATCTATCTTCTAACTAGGAATCTGCCAGTTTTGAGTTGGAGTCCAGTGCAAGAAAAGGCTCTTATTAAGCACACTGCCCTGACACTTGGGAGATATGCTCTAGCCTCTTCATCTGTGCTGGAGCTTCCAGCATACCAATGATACATTATAGAGTCTCTGGCAGGCTGCAATAGGAGAGTCACAAACCAAATTCTCAGTGGCTGTTTAAATTTATAATAATTCAAACTAAATAAAGTTAAAAATTTAATTCCTCAGTTTCATGACCCACATTTCAAATACTCAATAACAAAATGTCACTATTGGCCACTGTATTGGACAGCACAGCTAAAGAATATTTCCATCACTGCAGAAAGTATTATTGGACCACCCTGTTCTACACAATGGAAAAAAATGAGTATTATCATGGTTTTAATTTACATTTCTTTGATGAATAGTAATGTTGAGCACCTTTTAATATGCCTGTTGGTTACTATATGTCTTATTTGAAAAAATGATTATTCAGGTTCTTTGTCCATTGTTTTGTTGGGTCATTCATTTTGTTGTTATTAACTTGTAGAAGTTCTTTATCTATTTTAAATAATAGCCTTTTATCAGATATATGGCTTTCAAATATTTTCTCCCATTTTATAGGTTGCCTTTACATTTTGTTAATAGTTTTCTTTGCTGGGCAGAAGCTTTCTAGTCTGATGTAATCTCATTTCTCTATTTTTAATGTTGTTGTTGCCTGTCTTTTTGATGCCATATCCAAAAAAATCATTGCCAGGGTCAATGTCAAGATGCCTTTTTCCTGTTTTCTTCTGGGAATTTTTAAGTTTTCAAATCTTACATTCAAGTCTTTAATCCATTTTGAGTTGATTTTTGTATATGAGGGGGTCCAAAAAATCTGGAATTTATTTATTAAAAATTGCGTATTTATTGTTACATTTTCAAAATTCAGTTACCTTCAAAGTGTTCTCCATTTGATGCAATACACACCCATCAAGATGCTTTTTCCACTGCTCAAAACAGTTTTTGCACTTATCAATTTTGATACCTTTTAGTACTTCTGACATTTTGTATTTCACCTCTTCCACATTGGCAAAATATTTCCCCTTGAGGACTGTTTTCATTAGGAAAAGTTTAATTAATTGCTTGGGGAAGACCAGATGAATAAAGAGGTTGGGGGTCAGGGGAGTCATGCCGTTTTTGGTCAAAAACTGCTGAACACTCAGTATGGTGTGGGCAGGTATGCTCATAAATCACACTTCATAAAATAGGAAAATGCATTGAAAGACTCTAAAAAACAGTCACTGAAGTCAAATGCAGCCTCTCACAACAATGCAAGCTGGTACACTGATCCTGATGCGTTCCATGAACACTTATCTAGCAGGTAAAACCTTTACAATAGGGGCTCCTGCTCCAAAAAAGAACTCCATTGTGTGTGAAGTTTTTTGTTTGGTTTGGTTTGGTATGGTCTCCCTTGAATGGTATGAGATAAAGATTCAGTTGCATTTTTAGCATGTAAATATTCAGTTTTCACAACATCATTTGTTGAGGCTACCTTTTTTCCATTGTGTCTTCTTGGTAAACTTTTGAATATTAGTTGACTGTATACAAAATGGTTGATTTCAGGGCTCTTCATTCAGTTCTATCTGTCTATATGTATGACTTTGCTAGTACCATTTTTGATACTGTAATTTTGTAATATATTTTGAAGTCAGAACGTATGATGCCTTTTTTTATTCTTCATATTTGCTTTGCCTATTTGAGGACTTTATGTGGTTCCAATATTTTTTTAAAAATTCTGTAAAAAAATGGGATTGCATTGATAGCGATTATATTGGATCTATAAATTGCTTTAGGTAGACTGTACATTTAGCAATATTTATTATTTCAATCCATGTACATGAGATGACTTTCCATTCATTTTTCTCTGTGTTGATTTATTTCACATTTGTTATTTTCAGGGTATAGGTATTTTACTGATTAAGTTTATTTCTCAATTTTTTCTTCTTGTAGATGCTTTCATAAGTTGGATTCCTTTTGTAATTTCCTTTTCAATTGCCTTGTTGTTAGTGTACAGAAACACAACTGGTGATTTGGTATATTGATTTTGTATCCTGCAATTTTACTGAATTATTTTATAAGGTGTGTGTGTGTGTGTGTGTGTGTGTGTGTGTGTGTGTGTGTGTGTTATCTTCAGGGTTTACTACATTCAAGATAATGTCATCTGCACACATAATTTATATTTTCCTTTCTTTCTTGTATATAGCCTTTTTGTGTGTGTGTGTTGGAGTCTCACTCTGTTGCCCAGACTGGAGTGCAGTGGCTGCTCCCGGCCACCACATCCTCGACCTGCTGGGCTCCGGTGATCCTTCCACCTCAGCCTTCCAAGTAGCTGGAATTACAGGTGCGCACTACCACGCCCAGCTAATTTTTTGTTTTATTGTAGAGATGAGGTCTCGCTTGCCCAGGCGGGTCTTGAACCCGTGGGCTCAAGCAATCCACTCACCTCAGCCTCCCAAAGGCACGGGATTACAGGCTGAGCCACCGATCCCTGCTGTATATAGTCTTTTTATTTCTTGTTTGTGCCTAATTGTTCTGGCAGAGACTTCCACTACTATGTTGAATATAAATGGTGAGAGAGGGCATCTTTGTCTTTCTCTGGATCTTGGGGGGAAAAAAAGCTTTCTGTTTTTCACCATTGAGTATGATGTAAGTTCACATTAAAAGGAGAATACCACAGAATCAAAGTTAGAGGATGGAAAATGAGTTTCCAAGCAAATGGATCACAAAAGAGTGCAGGAGTCATGATTTCAATATCAGACAAAACAAACTTTAAGCCATCAAAAATTTAAAAAGATATGAAAGGACACTACATAATGATAAAAGGTCCAATCCATCAACAAGAAATATCCATCCTAAACATATATGCACTCAATACATGAGCACTAGCATTTATAAAGCAACTACTAAGTAAACTGAAAAAAAAAACCTGATTGATTCTAACACTATGATAGTTGTGGATTTAAATATCCCACTAACAACCCTAGATAGATCATTGAGGCAAAAATCAGTAAAGAGATCTGGAACCTCAACTTGATGCTCGACCAAATGGATTTCAAAGATACCTATAGAATATTCCACCCAACAACCACAGAATATTCATTCTACTCTTCACCACACAGAATGTACTCCGCAATCAATCACATCCTCGACCATAAATCAAGCACAAACAAATTCTATAAGATCAAAATACTGCCATGCACCTTCTCAGACCACAATGGAATAAAAATAAATATCAACACCAACAAAATTCCCCCAAAACTCTGAAAGAAATGGACACTAAACAGCATGATGCTGGATGACTACTGGGTCAACACCAAAATCAAAACAAAATTAAAAGATTCCTTGAAAAAAATGAATGGGATGCCATGAACACAATTCTAAGAAGGGAATTTATATCTCTATGAACACGCATCAAGAAAATGGAAAGATCAAAAGTTAACAACCTAACAAATCACCTAAGAGAGCTGAAAAGACAAGACTACCAAAACTGTAACATCAGCAAAAGACACTGGAATGGGATTGGCAGAAGTGGAAAACTGCTGGGAGGGAGATGGTGGGATTGGCAATAGTGGGAAACTGATGGGGGTGGGCAAACCTCATCAACAAGGGTACCTGCGTAATGAACATTTGTATACTTAACCCTAAATTGTGCTCCACATCTTTATAATAAAAAATTAAAGAAAAAAATCCAGATCACCAAAATAAAAGCCCAAATATGGGACATAGAAATCAAAAATACCATAGAAAAAATCAGCAAAACAAAAAGCTGCTTCTTTGAAAGAATAAACAAGATTGATCAAACCCTAGCCAAAATGACCAAGAAAAAGAGAGAAAAAGCATAAACAAACACAATCAGAAATGCAAAAGATCAAATCACAACTCATCGTGAATAAATACAAAAAATTATCAGAGATTACTATGCACACCAGTGTGGAAAAAAACTTGATGGCCTAAATGAAATGGAGGACTTTCTGACATCACATAAGCTCCCAAGGTTGAAACAAGAAAAAAATGAGACACTAAATAGACCAATAACAACCCAGAAAATTGACTCCATCATAAGAAAACTGTCTACAAAAACATGCCCTGGACTGGACTGGAAAGCATGACTTTCCAGTAGAATTCCACAAAACTTACAAGGAGGAGTTGACATCAATCCTACTGAAAGTATTCCAGGCATTTGAGGAAAATGGAATGCTCTTCAAATCATTTTACAAAGCTAACATTACACTGATACCCCAACCGGGTAAAGATCCAACAAAATAAGAGAACTATAGGCAAATATCCCTAATGAACATAGAAGCAAAAATTCTCAACAAGATTCTAGCAAAATGGATGCAACAACACATTTCAAAAATCATCCACCATGACCAAGTAAGCCCAGGATGCAGGGCTGGTTCAACAGCCAAGAGACCATAAATGTAATTAAATACATCAACAGATGTAAAAACAAGAACCACATGATTATATCATTAGATGTAGAAGAAGCATGTAATAACATCCAGCATCCCTTCTTGATTAAAAACCATCAAACACCTAGGCAAAGAAGGAACATACCTCAAGATAGTAAGCATCATCTTTGATAAACCCACAGAATATTGCTATATGGACAGAAACTGGAAATGTTTCCCCTGAAAACCAGAACAGTACAAGGTTGACCACTCTTACCATTCCTGTTCAGCATTATGCTGGAAGTCCAAGCTAGCGCCATTAGACAAGAGAGGGAAATCAGGGGTGTCCAAATAGGAAAAGAGGAAGTCAAGTTATCCCTCTTTGCTGATGATATGATCCTGTACCTCAAAAATCCAAGAGAATCTGTCAAAAAACTGCCTTCACTGATAAAGGACTTTGGCAAAGTCTTGGGGTACAAAATAAATGTGCAAAAGACTGCTGCATGCTTGTACACCAAAAACAAGCAGACAGGGAACCAAATAAAAAACACAATCCCATTCACAATGGCCACAAAAAAAAAACAAAAACAAAAAAACCAACCTCTGCATCTTCCTAACCAGAGAAGTGGAAGACCTTTACAATGAAAACTACAAAACACTGCTCAAATAAATCCAGGAAGACACAAACACATGGAAAAATATTCCATTGTGATGGATAGGAAGAACCAACATTGTTAAGATGTCCATCCTGGATGGAACTAGAGTCTATAATACTGAGTGATCTCTCACAGAAACAAAAAACTGAGTATCACATGTTCTCACTCATATAGTAGACCTTGATCACCCAACGTATTACCACAAGAAAATGACTGACAGTGGGGGGAAACGATCGGAGGGTGGGAGGGATAGGGGAAGCAATTAATGGCAGTAAATACCTGTCTGGGGATGGGGGGACACTTCTTACAAACAAGGGTGCCTGAATGAGACATATTTGTGTACCTAACCCTTAAATGTACCCCTCAATATCACAATTAAAAA
>CAUYQG010118648.1:0-13809 GCA_963574415.1 Tarsius wallacei | reverse complement strand
TTTCCAGTTTACTTTGTATATTTTCCAATCTAAAAAAAAACTTTTTTTTTTTTTTTTGTAGAGATGAGATCTCAGTATGTTATCCAGGCTGGTCTTGAACTCCTGACCTAAAGCAATTCTCCTGTCAAGCAATCCTCACTGCAGCCTCAAAGTGTTGGGATTAGGGGCATAAGCCACCTCACCTGTTATATTCCTGCTTTAGCCTCATTCATGGGGGAAAAAAAAGGGAGTTAAGGCTGAGTGCGGTGGTTCAAGCCTGTAATCCTAGCACTTTGGGAGGTCGAGGCGAAAGGAGTGCCTGAGCCCAGGGGTTCTAGACCAGCCTGGGCAATTTGGCGAGAACTCATCTCTACAATAAATAAAAATACAATTAGCCAGACATGGTAACGTGCGCCTGTAGTTCCAGCTACTTGGAAGGCTGAGGAGGAAAGGTCGCCTGAGCCCAGCAGGTCCAGGCACAGCCACTGCACTCCAGCCTGGGCGACAGAGTGAAACTCCAACTTAAAAAGGGGGTGGGGGGGAGTTAGATTGGAAGCAATGAAAATAATTCATTCATTCCACAAACACCACTGGGTGCTGGACTTGGTCCAAGAGGCAGGAGACACAGCAGAGAACTTCATAAGCAGCAAGCATACTACCTCAGGAGAGCTGACAGGAAGCAAAGAAAATGCAGTTGGCTAGACCATGGGAAGCCCTGAGGGCAAGGCTGAGGCAGAAAAGATGCAGTGGTGTTAGGAAGGGCTTGGAAGATGTGAAGAGCTCTGGCTGTCCTGTGGACTGCATTCCCATTCTAGAAGGTCCAAGACCCCGCAGGGCCAGATCACCAGGGGCCCCAGTGAAGCGTTGTAGGGGCCTGCACAGTGTCCCTTGGGACCAAGGTGGTACAAAGTGGTTTTGCAGGAGTTGAAGGTGAATCCCAGGACTGAGCGGGGGGGCTGGACCTGGGGAGACTGTGACATTACCAGCCTTGGGAGAACTGGAGCTCCATCCTGGGGTGTTGAGTTGGGGGGAGGGTGCACGAGCCTGGCGTTGATGGGAGGTCTGGGCAGGAGGCTCTGTCAGAGGCAGTGGCAGTGGAGAGATTGTTTTGAGCTCAGACTGCCACAACAAAATACCATGGACGGGTGGCTTATGCAACAGACGTCGATTTTCTCACTGTCTGGGGCTGACAGTCCGAGACCAGGGTGCCCACAGGGGCAGGTTCTGGCAAGGACTCTCCCTGGCTGACAAATGGCTGCCTTCCTTCCTTTTTTTTGTCAGAGTCTTACTCTGTCGCCCAGGCTGGAGTGCAGTGGCACGCTCACAGCCACTGTAGTTTTGACCTGCTGGGCTCAGGCAATCCTTCTGCCTCTGCCTTTCAAGTAGTGGGAACTACAGGTGTGCACTACCATGCCCAGCTAACTTTTTGATATATTGTAGAGATGACGTCTCACCAAGTTGTCCAAACTGGTCTCGAACCTTTGCGCTCAGGCAGTCCTTTCGCCACGGCCTCCCAAAGTGCTGAGATTACAGGCTTGAGCCACTGCGCCTAGCCATGGCCGCCTTCTTGATTCCCCCATGCCTCTGTTGACCTTAATTACCAAAGATCCAAATACAGCCACGTGTGGGGTTAGGGCTTCAGTTAGCTGTGTTACCCAATGAATTTTGAGGGGAAACGATTCGGTCCATAGCAGAGCTCCGAGACTGGATGCCATCCCCGGGGTAAGAGCACTTTCTGGAAGGGCAGTGCTCCTAGCTCATCACTGCCCCTCCCAGATCTCAGCTCCAGTGTCACACCTTCTGGGCAAGGTCAGTGACCTGGCAGGAATGACTGTTGTCTCCTCCCAGCTCCAGAAACAGGGCTCTCATCTACCTCACAGTCTGTGCCAGGCCGGAACTTGGCAAATATTTGTTGAGTGGCTGACGGGAGGTCATGGAAACCGCATGCTGTGCCCTCACGTCTCGGGAAACCTGCTCACGCCAGGGGCCAGGACTAGTGATGCCAGAGGGTCTCTTCCTCTAAGGGAAGGAGGCCACAGGGTAGCCCCTAGCCACCTGAGTCCAAGGTAGGTAGGGGTGGCAGGAGTTGAGCTGACTGTTCCCAGGGCTCAGCTTGGGAACAGAGTCATTGGGTGGTTTTGAGACCTCCACCCCCAACTCCCATCCTTGCCTCAACCAGTGGGTGACCCACCAGGTACCCACCACTCGAAATCTGTTTCTTCTGGGAGCCTAGTCATGGCTGCTCCCCCATGGGACTAGTGTTAGGAAGGGCCTTCTTACAGGGCCTGGGCTGTCATTCCTCCTGGACAGCACTAGAACAGTTGTGAGAGCCAGGGCGGTGCCCAGGGCTGGGTGTGCTGTGGCTCCAGGGCTCTCCATAGCCTTGCCAGTCCTCCAGGTAACTGGACAGTGACACCACTTACCTCTGTACAGGGACAGCGAAGCCACCTGAGAACTGGACAGGATACATTCAGGTGTCTGCAGCCCAGGGACCCTTCACCCCACTTCCTAGTGAGAGTTTCTGTGTGCTGATTGGCTGGGCTAATTTCTCCTGTCTTCACCTCCAATTTCTTTTTTTTCTTTTCTTTTTTTTTTTTTTGAGTTGGAGTCTCTGTCACACAGACTGGAGTGCAGTGGCACGCTCACGGCCACTGCAGCCTCGACCTGCTGGGCTCAGGTGATCCTTCTCCTCAGCCTTCCAAATAGCTGGAACTACAGGTACACGCTACCATGCCCGGCTTATTTTTTGATTTGTTGTAGAGACGAGGTCTCGCCAAATTGCCCAGGCTGGTCTCGAACCCCAGAGCTTAGGCAATCCTCTTGTCTCAGCCTCCCAAAGTGCTGAGATTATACTGCGCCCGGCCACACCCAATTTCTGATCGAAGACTCCAAAGCATAGGGTACTGGGCTCTGAAGCTGGGATTCACAGGCATGGGGGACCCCCTGAGCATCAGGCTGGCTCTCATCGTCAGGAGGACATGGGCCCCCAGCATCTCTGTTGTCTCCTATCCCAGAACCTCACTGACCCCATTGCTGAGTGCTCCTTGTGTGCCAGGCCCCATGCTGGGTTCTTGGTGAGGTCGCCTTGCAACCGTCCTGGGAGGAGTCAGGCTGCCAGGGACCCAGCAAGGCAGCACAGTGGTTCCCACCCACATGATGTAGGAGCCCTGGTGTCTGCTTTAGAAGATGCTGTGAGCGCTCAGGTAACGCCAGGGAGCATTTGCTTCAGCTGCCAGCACACCGAAGGACCTGGGAAATGCCCCCTACACAGCCGCAGGCCCCTCCCCCACCCTCCAGACAACCCACCACTGGTTCCTGCCCTGGGCTTTCTGTCCGCCTCTCTCTGCAATGTTCTTTCACACATGTTTGCCAAGGGTTTGATTTGGAACAAAGCCGGCTGAGATGCCTGCCCTTGTGGAAGTGACAGTCCTCTTGCAGGGATCACCCCCTTGGGATCACCACATAGATCTTACAATGCAGCTGGGCTCAGTGGCTCAGCCTGTAATCCCGTGCTTTGGGAGGCTGAGGTGAGTGGATTGCCTGAACCCGCGGGTTCGAGACCCACCTGGGCAACTTGGCGAGACCTCATCTCTACAATAAATAAAAAAATTAGCCGGGCGTGGTAGCGCGCACCTGTAGTTCCAGCTACTTGGAAAACTGAGGTGGAAGAATCACCAGAGCCCAGCAGGTCGAGGCCGGGAGCGGCCACTGCACTCCAGTCTGGGTGACAGAGTGAGACTCCAACTCAAAAAAAATCTTACAACACTACCCTGATCCCAGGGCTCAGACTCAAAGATGCCTGCACCCCTCAGGCCAGGCCTCCCTCCTCTCCTTCCCCAGCACCCCCTCACTGGCCTCCTGTAGGTCTCTGGATGGCACTTGACACCTTCCAGCCCTGGAGTATTATTGTCTCTCCCCCCACATCTCTGGCTGAGGTCGGTTGCCTGGGGACACACTCAACCCAACTATAGATAAGTCACTTCCTGTGTCTCCCCACTAGATAGCACAGTGTCCTACCCCGGGGGGGGGTGTGCATCTCATGGGGGGTGAATGAGTCCCCATCTTAGGTACAAGCAGCCTGAGGCAGAGGTGAGGGTCTTTAACCTGCCATGTCTTTGTCCTCCCCTCAGAGTATGAGCCGGGAGCACCCCTCCAGGAACTGGAGGTGCAGCCTCTTCCCTTGACTGTCTTGGCCCTCGTCATTGGGTTCAAGACCAGGAGTGGCTTCGATTTGGGGAGTTGGGTCAAGACTGCCAGGACGCTTGCAGTGACTCTCTGACCTCATTCTTTTGTGCCTCCTCCCATGTGCTGCCTTGGTTTCTCTTGCCCTGCATGCAGAGGGCCAGCTCCTGGCCTGTCCAGCTCTGAGTCTTAGTTCCTGAGAGGGGATTTGTGCTGCCTTATAGTGGAGAAGGCCGAGGCTACCTCACCCCTCTGCCCTAAGTTTTAGTAGGTGTGTGGTGGTGGCAGTGTTTTGAGGAGGGGGGACACCACAGGCCGGGCACGTGGATGAACCCTGCTATGACTGTTGTCCCTACCACCTACTGGGGTGAGAATGGTGGAGGTGAGTTTTGATTTCAGGACCTGGTAAATGAATTGCATATGCTTTCCCGGAGGGCCTTAACTTCATGTGACCTCAGTTTTCCCAGCTGAGACTCGGGAGTATGAAACTGGCCCCATAGGCTTCCGAGGGAGGATTCCGGGTTCTGGGAGAGGTGGACCTACATCTTGCTTCTGGTCTGCCAGGGCACCTGGCACGTAGCAGCAGCTCAGGAAGTGAGGTGGTATCTCGCTGTAGTTTTGTGTGATTTCTTGAATGGTCATAACAATAAGTATGAGTTGAGTTCGCAGAATTGAAGGACATGTCAGCCTCAGTTTCCAGGTGGAGAAGACAGAGGGTCAGAGCTCCTGCTCTCAGGAGCAGGTCAGTACTGGAGCCAGGACTCAGCCTGAGTCCTGACTCTGAGCCCCTGGACACATGCCGCTCACAGCAGCCCTTTCATAGTGAACCAGATATGACCAGGTAGGGGCTGAGTGTCCACCGTGTCCCCAGTGCCCAGCCCACGGTGTAGGAGAAAACATGAAAGCCAACTGTGCGGGTGAGGAAGAACTGGGACTCCTGTTCAGGCCTTCTCACTCCCACCCTGCACAGGCCCACTGTCCTCTAGGGGTCCTGCAGAATTGCAGAAGACTCGCTTTACCAGTAGGGTCACATGGAAAGGCACACCTTCCCTGGTGGCCATTGCAGACTGCCCCGTGGTGTGGAGCACAAGAGGCAACATGGAGTCTGATGCAGAGGTTCATACATTGAGGATCGCCCCCTCCACCTGACTGGTCCCCCCACAGGGCAGGGCAGGGGGTGGGCTCCCTGAGCAACACAATCCCCTTTTTTTCCTCTTCTTCCAGCACTGTTGGGTTAATTTGCATCAGTTAAATATGTATAGTATGATTGTACACATTATGTGTGTCAGGGTCTCACTCTGTCACCTGGGCTGGAGTACAGTGGCACAATCACAGCTCACCGCAGCCTCTAAATCCTGGGCTCATGTGATCCTCCCGCCTCAGCTTCTCAAGTAGCTGGGACTACAGGCGTGTACTACCACACTCAGCTTGCTTTTTTTTTTTTTTTTTTGAGTTTTTGTAGAGATGAGGTATTGCTACATTGCCCAGTCTGGTCTCACCTAGGTTCAAGCCATCCTCCCACCTCAGCCTCCTCAAGTGCTAGGATTACAGACGTGAGCCACTGTGCCCAGCCTATTTTCTTCTTTTTTTTTTTTTTTTTGGAATCAGAGTGTCACTCTCGCCCAGGCTGGAGTGCAATGGCACACTCGAAGCCACCGCAGCCTCCACCTGCTGGGCTCAGGTGATCCTTCTTCCTCAGCCTTCCAAGTAACTGGTAGCTGGAACTACAGGCATGTGCTACGACACCCAGCTAATTATTTGATTTATTGTAGAGATAGGTGTTGCCAAGTTGCCCAGGGCTGGTCTTGAAACCCTTGCTCAGGCAATCCTCTCACCTCCTCCTCCCAGAGTGTTAGGATTACAGGTGTGAACCACTGAGCCCGGCCTGTTTCTTTTTAAATACTATTTATTTTTGCAAATAGGCAATTCCTTCACCAGGTTCAAAATCCAAACACCCAGAAAACTGTGCTTGGCAAGTTTCCTCCCTGGTCTGCCCAGAGGAAATCGGTCTCACCATGGTTTCTTTTTTTAACAGCTTTATTGAGATGCACACAGCATGCAGTGCGCCCATTTAAGGTGCATGGTTGATGGTCTTTGGTCTAGTCAGAGTTATGCAACCATCACCACAGTCAGTTTTGGAAGGTTTTTTATCACAGCAGGAACAAGCCCCACACACCTTGGCCTTCACGCCCGCCCTCCGTCCCTCATTTGTTTCCTGTGTGGGTCAGCCTGTTCTGGGCATCTAAAAATGAGAGTACGTGACTGTGTCCTTCTGTCTGGCTTCTTTTACTTCTCACAGTATTTTCCAGGGTCGTCCATGTTGAAGCATGTGTCAGAATTTCCTTTGATGGCTGAATCAAGTCCATTGTGAGGAGGGACCACATTTTGTTTATCCGTCCGTCCGTGGATGGACGTTTGAGCTGTGGCCTGCTTTGGGCTACTGTGGAGAGCACTGCTGTGAACATTTGTGTACACACTTATGTGGACAAACGAATGTTTCCATGTCTCATGGCATAAATTCTGGCAGTGGGATTGCTGATAACTGTTTAACTGTTGGAGGAACTGCCAGGCTGTCTTCAATGGTGGCTACCCCAGGTCGCATTCCCACAAGCAGTGTGTTACAGTTCTGATTGTTCTTCCTTGACTGCATTTTGAGTTTAGCCAGCCTAAAGGGTGTGAGATAGTATCTCATTGTGGTTTGGATTTGCATTTCCTTGGTGACCAGTGGTGTTTTTGTGTCATTTCTCTAATGACTAGTGGTGATTTCATGTAATTCCTTGTGTGGTCATTTAGTCATTCAATAGACAGTGGTTGAGGGTCATGTGTTCGGCACTGCACAGACAGCCCTGCCCTCCTGGCGTTATCAAGCTGAGACCTGCAGAGATGCCATGTGTACATGGTGCTGGGGTGGTTGGCACAGAGACTCACTGAGTCCTGGCCACCCTTCCAGGCACTTAGGCAAACTTGTTTAATACTCAAGTGTGTATGAGTAAGTATACCTTGACCCTCCTCTCTGCAAGGGACAGCACGTGGCCACTCTGGTCTGCAGCTGGCTTAGCTGATGTGACCACACATAAAAACAAGCCTAAATGGGGTAGAAGGGGCTGGGGGCTCTGGGACTCCATGGACTCACAGGGCCGTGACAAGTCCCACCACACGGATGTCCTTCCAGCAGAGGAGGCTGTGGGGACAGGGCTAGTAGCCAGTCCTGTTCCCCTCGTGACTCTGCCCACCATCTCTCCTGTCCCCGCAGCCGCCACTATGGCCCAGACCCTGCAGATGGAGATCCCCAACTTCGGCAACAGCATCCTGGAGTGCCTCAATGAGCAGCGGCTACAGGGCCTGTACTGTGATGTGTCAGTGGTGGTCAAGGGCCACGCCTTCAAGGCCCACCGCGCAGTGCTGGCTGCCAGCAGCTCCTACTTCCGGGACCTGTTCAACAGCAGCCGCAGCGCCGTGGTGGAGCTGCCGGCAGCCGTGCAGCCACAGTCCTTTCAGCAGATTCTCAGCTTCTGCTACACCGGCCGGCTGAGCATGAATGTGGGCGATCAATTCCTGCTCATGTACACGGCCGGCTTCCTGCAGATCCAGGAAATCATGGAGAAGGGCACCGAGTTCTTCCTCAAGGTGAGCTCTCCAAGCTGCGACTCCCAGGGCTTGCACGCCGAGGAGGCCCCGTCTTCCGAGCCCCAGAGTCCCGTGGCACAGACGTCAGGCTGGCCGGCCTGTGGCACACCACTGCCCCTGGTGTCACGGGTCAAGACAGAGCAGCAGGAGTCGGACTCCGTGCAGTGCACGCCTGTGGCCAAGCGGCTGTGGGACAGCGGCCAGAAGGAGGCCGGGGGCGGCGCCAATGGCAGCCGCAAGATGGCCAAGTTCTCCACGCCGGACCTGGCCGCCAACCGGCCACACCAGCCCCCGCCACCCCAACAGGCCCCGGTGGTGGCAGCGGCAGCGGCGGCAGGAGCCGTGGTGAGTGGGCCCAGCACATCAGAGCGGACCAGCCCCGGCACCTCGAGCGCCTATACCAGTGACAGCCCCGGCTCCTACCACAACGAGGAGGATGAGGAGGAGGACGGGGGTGAGGAGGGCACAGACGAGCAGTACCGGCAGATCTGCAACATGTACACTATGTACAGCATGATGAACGTCGGCCAGACAGGTGAGGGACCGACCGGCCCCCACACCCTGGCGTGCTGCCCCTCCCCGCCCCCGACACACTGCCCTCTCCCCACAGCCGAAAAGGTGGAGGCCCTCCCCGAGCAGGTGGCCCCCGAGTCCCGGAATCGTATCCGGGTGCGGCAGGACCTGGCGTCTCTCCCAGCCGAGCTCATCAACCAGATTGGCAACCGCTGCCATCCCAAGCTGTACGACGAGGGCGACCCCTCCGAGAAGCTGGAGCTGGTGACAGGTGGGCTGGCCACTTCTGGTATTTCCCCCTCCACCCCCAAGGGGCTGGGCAGCTGGTTAGGAACCCCTCAGCACCCTCAGTTTCCCCTTCCTGGGATGTTGAAAGCAGCTGCTCTGGGGTGGGATTGTGAGTGAAGTTAGATGAGTTGGTTCCCACGGAAGCCTGGCCTCTGGGCTCCTGGTGTTCATGTTGGCTGTGTCAGGCACACTGGGATAGATTAGCTACTTCCTAAGGTGGTCAGAGCTACCACTGAGCTTAAGAACTGGCCAGGCAGGTGTGGTGACTTATGTCATCCCAGCACTTTGAGAGAAGGCTGAGGCCAGGAGTTTAAGATGAGCCTGGGCAATAAAACATGACCCCATCTCTACAAAATAAAATTTTAAAAATTAGCGGGACATGATGGTACATACCTGTAGTCCTAGCTACCTGGAGAGGCTGAGATGGGAGGCTTGCCTGGGCCCAGGAGTTGGAGACTGCAGTGAGATAGGATTCCAGCCCGGGTGACAGAGCAAGACCCTGTCTCTTAGAAAAAAGAACCTTGCCATTGTTTTGTTAAACGTTGGTGTCCAGAAGGCTCTTTGAGCTGTGGCTGCCATGTTTCCTAGCTTTGGCCTCTACCCCTGCCTTGGGGAGGTGAATCTTTCTCTCTCCCCTCCCACCCTCTCCCTCTCCCACTAATTTAATTTCTAAATAAAATATATTTTCTAATCAACAAAAAAGAGAAAAGAGAACCTGGCTGTGTGAGCCTCTGTTCCCTGTTAATCTCCCCAAGCCTGGGCCGCCTCTGTAGCTGTATGGTCTGGGTGCCTGCCTCGTGCACAGGGGGTTGTGCCAGGCTCGGGAAGGACCTGGCATCCAGCAGATGCAGATGCCTCATGGATGGTAGGTGGTGGTGCCGCCCTCTGTCCTTTCTGGATGCTGAGGAGGCAGGGAGTCCCAGGGAGCCTCACCTGGTGGCCCTGGAGATGGAGTGGGGAAGAAGGTCCCTGGGGTGAGTTGTCGGGGCCAAGGGCCTCAGAGGGTCTGGAGGCTCTGAGAAGTGGGTTGGGCCTGGCCTCACAACTGTGGACTGTGGGGTTTGGGCCACCTCGGCCAGCCTCCCACTTCCCCCACCAGGCACCAACGTGTACATCACAAGGGCGCAGCTCATGAACTGCCATGTCAGTGCCGGCACGCGGCACAAGGTCCTGCTGCGAAGGCTTCTGGCCTCCTTCTTTGACCGGTGAGTTCCTCGCCAGAGCCCCAGGGAAGGAGAGTGGGGTTGTCCCATGCCCCCAGCACTGACTCCCTCTGACCCTGCCTTTCCTCCTCCCCCTCTCCCCCAGGAACACACTGGCCAACAGCTGCGGCACCGGCATCCGCTCTTCCACCAATGACCCCAGCCGCAAGCCACTGGACAGTCGCGTCCTCCATGCCGTCAAATGTGAGTGTCCAGCTCTCTGGAGTGGAAGGTGGAGCCTGTGGCAGCAAACTGTCCTTTTCTGCCCCGTGTTGGCTCTGATGGATAGGTTGCGTTAGGTGTTGAGAAAGGTTCTGAGGCTCAGTCTAGGCCTGCTGGAAGGAAGGCTGTGGTTGCTTAGCAGTTTCTTTGTGGTTGGAGGGTATGCTGAGGAGCCTGTGTCTAGCAGCGAGCTCTCAAACTCCTGGAGGCCACAGGAGGGACATGGCCTCCAGGCAGAGCCTGCCAGACAGAGGAGCAGCCCCCAGACAGTGGCAGCCAGTAGTGGGGGGTTTTCGCCTGGGGTCTTCCGGTTGCTGAATTCTGGCCACAATCCAAAGCTGGTGACAGAGCCGGGGCAGCCCTTGGATACCCACGCACCCCACATGTGGCTGCCTATATCTGGTGGGGGCCTGTGCCCAGGGCATGGCAGCAGCAGTCTTTCCTCTGTGGGGGAGTCACAGGTGCCGGGAGAGGGAGGAGCTTTGTGGGGGTGGCGTGGCCGTGTGCCAGGGCCTGAGCCACCGCCCTGCTGCGCAGACTACTGCCAGAACTTCGCCCCCAACTTCAAGGAGAGCGAGATGAATGCCATTGCAGCCGACATGTGCACCAATGCCCGCCGTGTCGTGCGCAAGAGCTGGATGCCCAAGCTCAAGGTGCTGCATGCCGAGGGCGACACCTACACCACCTTCATCAGCGACACGGGCAAGATCGAGCCGGACATGATGGGCGTGGAGCACAGCTTCGACGCAGCTGGCCACGAGGGCGAGGCGGGCCCCTCAGCGGAGGCCCTGCAGTAGCCACTGGGCCCTCCCCGCGGGGCGACACTCCCCTCCTGTCACACGCCCCCCGCCATCCTGGTCACGAGCTACTGTCTGTCCCTCCCCAGGACCCGCGGGGGGCGCTGCATGCTCCCAGCCCCTCTGCCTCCCCATCCTTCCCCTTCCCTTTCGGCCTGGAGAGGATGCAGGGCAGGTGGTCCGTGCGGCCTTCTTAACACTCAGCAGTCAGGGACGCTCGGCCCCCTCCTAACCCCGTCTCCCCACTCACCAGGCCTGTCAGGAGGGGGCCGGCCTCCCCAGGCCCAGGCCACCTCGGGAAGCATTCCTCAGCCTTCGGCCCTCATTGCAGCCCCTTGGGGCTCAAGGGGAGCCCCTGCGGGTTCTCAGGACCCCTTCCTCCACCTCCCAGTGCTTCCATGTCTCCAGAAGCGCCTTCCTGTTGCCCTCGTCAGTCCCTGCGCCTGGGCTGGGGTAGGCGAGGTCATGGGGACTGCCCATTTAACAGCTGGGGAAACCGAGGCTCCAAGAAATTGCACAACCAACCTAAGGCGGCTGCGGTGAGAGACCGGTGCCCGTTGTCCTCTCCTTCGCCTCTTATCCCATTGGTCCCTTGGGGCCTGAGGGCCAGGTCCGAGGGCAGGAGGGTTTCTTGGGGGCAGACTGGGGGTCTCAGAGGGTAGGAGGGGAGGTCTTGGGCTGGTCGAGTGTGTGTGTGCGTGTGCGGGTGTGTGTGTGTGCAGAAGATTCACTCAAACAAATGAAGTTATAAGAGGCAGTAGGACCAGGGTTGGAACCCAGGGGAGCAGGCTGGGGGCTGCTGCCCTTCCCTCCTTGCCCCCGCCCCACGGCAGGGCTCCCAGCCCCCACCCTACAATTCAAGGGTGTCCCAGGCCTTGGCCGCCTGGCTGAGCCCAGCTCCTGGGGGCAGGGCAGGGCCCACTTCCATTGTTAGTGGTTGTTTGCAGAACTTTCTCTCTTACCATTCCTCTTTTTGTTCCCTCGCCCAGAGCGAGTGTTTTTTTGTTTTGTTTTAGTTTTCCATGTGAAAGTGCGGAGGGTTTTCTTTTTGAATCCCCCATCCCCCACTTTGGGCGTCATCTCACCGTACTGCAGTTGAATTTCGGCTCTTGTCCTCCCTGCCTTGTCCCCTGCCCCCACCCATTGCTGCCAGTGGCCTCTCTTTAGGGGTGGGAGGGGGTTGCATGCCCTGGGGTGGGCCAGCCCTTGGAACCTGATCTGGAGACCGGCCCCCCCACTCGACAGCCTCGCCAGCCTGCGGGGTCCCCCCTCACATCTGCTTGTTGCGGGCGCGGGTGTCAGGAGCCGGATGGCTCCTGGCGTTCTGCCTTCCTCGCCAGGCCTTGGCACCTTAGCCCCCAGCTGGCCGAGTGGGGGAGCCAATGCCCCCAGCTAAAGCACAAGCACCTTAGTTACCCCTCCTCTCCCTCCGCCCTTCTGGCCCAATGCCCCACCCCAGCGTTAATCCCAAAGCACAATATCCTGGTCACTTGGCAAGCAGCTGGGCCCGGCCGAACCCCCGAAAGGAAGCAGGCGTTCCCAGGCGCGCCCCTCCTTCCAGGCCTTAGTGGGGGGTAGCTCTCTGGGGCCCGGGTCTTCTCCCTCCCCACCCTTGTCCTGGGCAGGCCCCAGCCCGTCCCTCCTGCCTTTTCCCCAGGTGGGCTGCCCCATCCCTCATCCCGCCCCTGTGACACTGGCTTGGGTGGCAGAGCCCACTTGTTTCAGGGACCCCAGGAGGTGCCCCTGGCTCCCGGGACTGTGTGTGGGTCTGGGGGGTTGGGGCGGGAAGAAGGGCCGGGCGGGGGTGCAGGGGAGGAAACTCCTCACCAGGAGAGCCAAAGACAGGGTTGTGCCTTACCCAGGAGCCACCCCTGTGCCCCCATGCCCCGCCACACCCTTGCACCCCTGTTCAGGCGGCCTGCTGCTTTTCCTTCTCTCCCTGTCCCCACCCTGAGCTGCATGGTCCCCCTGCCCTGGGCAGCCAGGAAAGAACAAACAGAATCATCAACCACGGAAGGACCGTGGGCCCCCATGCCCTTCCCCCACAGCCCACTCTCCCATGCCTCATGAGGGGCAGGCTGCCCACCCTGCCCCCATGAAGTGCCAACGCCCTCCTGCCCTGGTCCGCGCCCCACCCCTCCCTGGCCCCCACGTGAGATTGCACATTAACTACTGTAAGGAGAGGAGCGGCGTTGGCAAATGTGAACCATGAGGACGTCAGTGAATACTGATGAGAATAAACTAAACGCCTTTGTAACAGCCCTGCTGCATGCCGTTCACTGGGGGCATGGGGTGGGGTGGGACCCAGACTCCTGACTCCAGGGCGCCAGCTTCCAGTTTCAAGGCCCACTTAGCTATCCCACAGATACCGCCACCTTGAGGCAGGTCCTGCACATGCGTAAGCCAGAACAGTGCCACCACCAAGGCTGCGCAAACTGTCATGGCCCTCCAGGCTACGGTCATTACCCCAAACCTGGGAAACACATCCTGTACACACACCACATACCTGTCCCTCCATCCCACTAGAGCCAGCGTTCCCACCTGTGGGAAGAAAGAACAAAAAGACGGCCAAACCAAAGGTACCTGGAATTGAACATGTCGGGGATATACAAGGTCTCCAGGATATATAAAGACAAACGGTTCTATCAGGAGAAAAAGCAGGTATGCGCCTTTGGGCCCTGTAGAGTCAAAGGAACATAGGAAATTTACTGGCCTTGGGGTCCCATCAAGTCAGAGGTTCCCACTGGTTCCAAAGTGACACGATTGAGCTTTACACAGCGGCAGCGTGACTCATGCCTGTAATCTCAGCACTGGAAGGCAGAGGGGGAAGATCACTTGAGCCCGTGAGTTTAAGACCAGTCTGGGCAACACAGGGAGACCTCCACACCTTTTTTTTTTTTTTTTTTTTGGGTTTGTGTCTCACTTCGTCGCCCGGACTGGAGTGCAGTGGCTGCTCCCAGCCACAGCAGCCTCGACCTGCGGGGCTCTGGCAATCCTGC
>CAUYQG010118647.1:0-19676 GCA_963574415.1 Tarsius wallacei | reverse complement strand
ATATAGAGGCTGTTGCAGAAGTATGAGTGTAACAACGGTAGCAATAGAAAATGTGACACAACCCCAAAATAAAGCAGCAGTGAGCTGTAATGTAGCCCAAATACCACCCTGGCCATTCTTCCCACCCGCCCCCCCCCCCCGGCGCCCCCCCCCCCCCCGGGGAAGGATGGGGGCGGAGCAAAGAAGCATGGAAATGGAAAAGCCTCTCCTCCTCCGCAGCCTCCAAAGGGTTAAAGTAACAGAGTCATAGCTTTCTGAGACTTATTTGGTGAAAATGTGTCTCATTCCCCTGCAGGCCCTGGGGCAACTGGGATACCTGGCTGGGGACCTGGTGGGGGAGGACAGGATGTGGCGCCTCTGCAGGCTCCAGAGGTAGGGCTGGGGAAGACGGGGCTCTGGGCCAGGGCTCTGAAGAAGACTGTGGTAGAGAGTGAGGCAGTCTGGAGGCACCTTCGGCCCTGCCTGCACGTGTTTTTGTTTTTTGAGTCGGAGACTCACTCTGTCGCCCAGGCGGCAGTGCAGTGGCACCATAATGGCTCACTGCAGCCTTGACCTCCTGGGCTCAAGAGAGCCTCCTGTCTCAGTCTCCCAAGTAGCTGGGACTTCAGATGCATACCACCACACTCAGCTAATTTTTTGATTTTTTTTGTAGAGATGAAATCTCGCCGTGTTGCCCAGGCTGGTCTCGGACTCCCGGGTTCAAGAAATCCTCCCACCTTGGCCTCCCAGAGTGCTGGAATTACAGGCATGAGCCGCCGCACCCAGCTCTACCTGAAGGTGGCTTTCAGGTACCTCTCCCCTTTGGGTGGGTGGGTCCCAGCACATCGAACAAACCTGTGGGCTAGAAGTAGGTGAGAAGCTCGCAAGCACAGTAGAGAGTTAGGAAGGTTGATGGGCTGCGACCTGACTGCTCCTTCCCTGTCCCCAGGACCACTGGCCAGGGCCTGGGGGTGGCTGTGACCCTCAGAATAAGTGGCATGGTCCCACCACATGTCCTCCTGTGGTTCTTGACCCTTGCCCTGTGTTAGAGCTGTGCTTGTACTTCACAAGCATCGCGCCTTTAATCCTCACGATTCTAGGAAGCATGTTCTATTTTTACACTGCTTTCATAGATGATGAAACCCAGCTCCAGAGGACTGCGGGAAGGAGCTGAAGGTCACCGGCTGGAAGGGGGTGAAGTGGGGTACCAGCCTGCTTCTGCAGGCTCCCTAGACAGCGCCTTGAGCTTGGGCTTCTGTGGCCTGTATGGGGAGCCCTTGGACACCCGCACACCCTGAAGAGGGAGGCAGATCTCTGGCAAGACTCCTGCCCTCGTGTTCCCAGGCAGATGCGGCAAAGCCCGGGGCCTCCTCCCGAGTAGGGAGCAGGTGATGGGTAGTACCCCTCCTGGGGTGACGGACAGTGGAGGCAGATGCCACCTCATCTCAGTATTCATGAGGGGGCCGGGCACCGTGAGGGAGGGCAGGGTGGGAGCACAGCAGATGACCCGAAGTGCTGTGGAGGCCATCCTGGAAGAAGTGGCACTTCCGCTGGGATCTGGAGATTGAGTGTTTTTCAGCCTCAGCACTATTCATATTCGGGTTGGATGATGTTTGGTTATGGGAGGATGCCTTGTGCCTTGCAGGGTTGAGTTCAGCAGCTTTTCTGGCCTCCCTCTCTTCACAATGTGCCTGTCGTGACAACCAAAACCAGGCATTGTCGAGTATCCCCATGTTTATGCACCACTGATTCAAGTAAATGGAGAAAAAGTTTTCTAAGCAGAGCTGGGGGTGGGGTGGGGGAGATAAAGAGAGAAGAGAGAAAGAGATAGAGAAATAGAAAGCAAAATAGAGAGATGGAGATAGAGAGAGATGGAGAGAGAGAGAGAGATAAACAAGAGCAACATCATGAACCCTCTGGCCTCTGGCTGTTCTGAAAAGTCCAAATGAGCATGGTGGGTACATCCACCAAGTCATGGAGCAGGAAGACGGGCCTCCATCAGGCTTGGGAGGGAGTACAGGGATAGAAACAGCCTTTCCTAAGCTGAGCACAAGGACCGCACAGCTTACAAGAGGCAGGTGATCTAGGGGGATTGGGGTGGCAAATCTTTCTCCTTTTCAGATTCCTCCCCCACTGCCACCCCTGGGTGGGTGGGCTATGATTCTATGGAAAAAGGAGCTGGCAGGCTTTCTTGGCTCCACTGAGGGGTCTGTGGTAACATCAAGAGCCCCGTGGCACACTCAAACGCAGGCAGAGAATACCCCAAGCCTCATGCGCCCAAGCCCCACACTGAGGCCTTGGGCCCTCCCAGATCTGGCACCTATCCTGTTTTCGTGTTTCCTGGTGTGTGCAGGGCACAATGCCACCCACTGGCATGAGATGAAGGAAACCTGGAAGAGAGGAAGAACAAGTTGGTGAAGTCGTCGGCTTACCGCTGACTCACCATGCTTGCTTTTATCTTCTGAGCAGAAGGAAAGCCCGGGGTAGAGGAGAAGGAAGAAAAGACCCACCAAGGCCAGGAGTGAGCAGAAGGAACCCAGCAACAAGGCTGCTGTGCTGCTAGGGGCTGAAGTCCCAACCTCAATACCCAAGAAGGTGACGTTATCTGGAGACAGTCTTCACAGAGGTGCTTGGGTTAATGAGGTAGTTAGGATGGGTCCTAATCTAATATGGACACAGAGACAGACTCACACAGAGGGAAGATGTTGTGACCAGATACAGGAGAAGCCCGCTGTCAATAACCAGGGAACACTGGGGCCAACAGTAGTCAGCAGAGAGGTGGGGAGCAGATTCTCCCACACGGCCCTCTGAAGGGGCAGCCCTGCCAACACCTTGGCCTTGGACTTCTGGCCTCCAGAGTAATACACACTTCTGTTACTTTGAGCCACACAGTTAGTGGCAAATTATTAATACAGTCCTTGCAAGGTGGTCCCAGGAAGGGGCTGTTGCATTACTGGGGGAAAATTCTTCCAAGAGTTTGCCACATGATTTGATTTGCTTTCAGATTTATTTCAAGGAGGAATGGCACAGCAGTGAAGTGGAGGAAGCCTGGGATCTGGGCGGAGGTGACAGTCAGAATACTGAATGATGAGTGTAGACCCCAACCAAACCATATAAGCACGGAGAAGCGTGCCAGCTCCGGGTGCCCTGGCTGGGGACCAGGGCTGGGTCTGGAGGTGCAGCCTCACTCTGCACCTTCCTGGCACAGGCCCTGGGGCAGGCTCCACAGCTTCCCTGGGCCTTATCTTCTCGTGATGAATGAAGGCAATGATGCACATTTTGTGGGAGAGCTCGTGGTGACGAAATGAGATAATTGATGACAATTAATGCATGTTATGTGCTTCCCACGGTGCTGGGACAAAAATGGATTCTCATAAATCTGAGTTCTTCAGAAGGCTGCTTATCTAGGGGGAGCTAAGCCAGGGGTCAGCAAGGCATAGATGGGCACTGGAATCTTGGGCGGGGAGGGAAATCTCCCACTGGGTACAGGGTGCACAGGTGGGGGTGACAGGTACACTTAAAGCCCAGACTTCTTTACCACTATGCAATGCACCTATGTAGCCAAAAACCATCTGTACCCCTAAAGCTACTGACACAAAACAATAATTAATAATAATAATAATACATTTGCTAAGAGCCCGCTTATCAAGTAGTTTTCCCAGCAATGTGCACATGGGTCAGGAATAATTTCCATCTTGAGTCCTGGACACAATGTGTGACACACACACAAAGCGAAAGCTTAGTTTACAGCACATTTCTGAGGATAGGTCAGATGTGCAGGAAAGGGAGCCTCACATAAGCCACTCGGGAGGGTGACATGCAGGGTTCTCTTTGGAGGACATGCAATGTGTGCAGTGATGTTTTTACTCCGTGAGGCTCTATGACTGGGTTTTAGCGGCCTGTCCAATTTCACCTTCCCAAGAAAGTGGGGATTTTCTCTTCAGTACACACAAACGCTTGTGTCCACGGTTCTGAACACGGCTCTTCTTTGGTTTCTCAGTTTTGTACCTTGGCCCAGGGTGTACATAAACTCAGGCTTGTTTGGGACGTTCCCCAAATCTAAGTCCAATACTTGGTTTTACATTGCCGGGTTTCCTTCCCAAGGTGTATGTTCCATCTTGGGGTGGTGCGGGTGAGTGTGAGAACACTGCAAAGGTAGCTTTGCAACCAGACAGGAATTTGCAAAGAAAGAACGGGGGTGGGTTTCCAGGTCTACTGTATTCTCTGACAGATCACACTGCCTCTGGGCCAACTGTCGGTGTCACTCCCACCCTTCCACGCCCCCAAACTTCAGGCTTGAGAGCCGCCTGCCCTCAGCCCCTTCCCTTCTCCTGCATGGATGCTCCAGTGGGATCTGGCTGATGGTGCTACGATGGGCTGGAGGAAGGACAAAGGTCACTGGGCTCCCCTGGAGTCCTGACGATTCAGAAGGGCCAGAAGCTTTGCACGCTCGTGGGGGCAGCAACAGCAAACAGGCCCCTTCTCTGACCCTCCAGCCCGAGACAGCCTTGGGAGAGAGGGAAGTCAGGGTTTTGGCAAAGAAGCTGCCGGTCTGTCCAGGTGCCTCTGAGCCACCTGCTTCAAACAACGTCCCCAGCACTGCATTCACATCGGTGTCCCTGGGCCAGGGCCTCTCAGGTCTCCGTACTGAAGATGGCAAACATGGAGGTGATCATGGTGACCACCTGCTTTCTCCTTGAAGGTTTGTTGGCAGGATCAGAAAAGTCAGTGTTTCCCAAGTGCCGGTTCCTGATGCTGTGAGCACCTCAAAGATGAGTGTTTCTTGTAAAATCACCCATGGAACCTTGTTTAACATAAAGAGCCCAGGGACACAGGTGGAGCCGAGGGCTCAGGTGGAGCCCAGTCATTGACACTTGGAGGAAGTCACCAGTGAGCTCCTTTGGGGGACCTCCTCACTCATGGAGTCGGCCCTTTGCTTTCTGGAGCTTAAGATGTGTGTCTCACAAGAACCCTCTAGTTGCTAAGCTGTGAGAGCCCAGGACAGCCATGGGGAGCTCTGTGGTTACCCACAAGGGCAGACAGGTGGCAGGAGGCAAGGTCAAGAGCTGGGAACTCCACACGTGGGCACATATTGTTTTCTGTGACGTTTTGCATATTTCTCTTCTTAGTGATCTGAGGTTTTTCCCTGGAGAACAAGAACTCAGGCCAAGGATATGGGGGAAAGGTGCAGAAGCACGAGGCACCCCTGATGAGCCCCGGAGAATCCAGCCCTGCACCACCAGGTGGGTCCATTCATCTTCTCAGAAGGGGATGATGAAGAAGAACAGGAGATGCCCACTACGCACAAAGGGGCCAGACACCACTCTAAGCACTAACTTATTTAATCCCATCATCGACCTACGAGGTCGGTTCTAGTATTTTTCCCATTTTTCAGATGGGAAATGGACACCCAAGGTTGAATCACTTTCCCAAGGTCACAGAGCTAATAAGTGTCAGAGCCAGGATTTGAACCCACCACGTGGCACCTGAGACTGTGCTTTTAACCATGACACACACGGCCTGCCTCGGACGCTCAACTACCTACAGCGACTTTTAACTCAGTGCCTTCACGAGACATGTCTGAGGCATGGGCTCTGCTTCTAGTGTGGATTACCTGTGAGGCCTGGTGCCAACTGTTCTCACTTTATAAGTAAATGCATCTCATCTGAAAGCCTCCCACATAGCCCCCAGAACCTTCCAACCAACTTGTTCCTTTGCATTTAGGGAGAAAACCAAAACAAGCAAATAAAACCAAGGGCAAAGTTTTTATTGCCACTGCTGCTTTTTTTTTTTTTTAAGTGCTAAAACCACCAACATCTCCAATTCCATCGAGTCTACTGTTATCCTGATAGGGCTGACATTGCCTGGTTCTGGTTTCTTCCTGAAACAAACCCTCCCTTAGCTGGTGCTTGCAGAGCTGACCCCCAATTTATTATTTTTTACTTGAGATTGTCATTGACATAATTGTCGACTCGTATATGGTTGTAAGAAATATGAAAAATAGGTCCCTTGTGCCCCAGAAGTTTGACCAGACTGGGCAGCATAGCAAGATCCCCATCTCTGAATTGAGAGAGAGAGAGAGAGAGAAATAAGAGAGAGAGAGAATATGCGTCCCTGTACCCTTTACCCAGTTTCCTTCAGTGGTAACAACCCATAAAACTATAGTACAACATATTAGCTATGATATCGACACTGATGCGATCCACAGACCTTATTCAGGTTTCCCTAGCTTTACTTGTACTCATCTGTGTGTGTTTAGTTATATGTAATTTCATCACATGCAGGTCCCTCATTCAACCTCCGAAGTCAAGTTACAGAACACCTCCCTCACCAAAGAACTCACTCTGGCTGCTGTTGACAAACATTTCCACTCCACTCCAGTCCCACCACCTTCTTTTTGAAACTATGTATATAGAATTAATATCAGGTCACAGAGTAAAAGTTGCAGCTATGGTTAGAAATTAATGAATATGTTTATTCTAGGTTGACTTGCAATTACCTGCCTGTCCTGATCCCTGGAGAGGAGGGAAAGCTGTCCCACAGACTGGTCAACACGAGACTGAGGAGACAAGGCACCCTTGAAAGACAGAAACGGCTTCAACCTTCAGGGACTCCACCTCCCCCACACCTTTCTCCTAAGCTCCTTAATGGCTCAGGGACAAGGGGGTATACCTGGCAGTCAGTGGACTTGCCTCATGGATAGCATTAATTGTAAAACCTAAGAAGGGTATTCGAGATCTTTGTACTCTGATGAACCCATGCAGGTCAGAACACCAGGAAGTGGGCTTGGCGGGACGTGGGGCCATCTCTCAGAAGTAGACTCTACAATAGGAAGATGGCCTCCACCCCACGACATCACCAACCAGTCAGCAGCCCTGTCCCTCTGCGGCCAAGTTCCCTTTAAAAAGCCTCGCTTTTGCATTCTTGGGGAAGCAGGTTTGAGAGATTTCTCCCACCCTGCTCGCTCAGCTACTTTGGACTATTAAGCTGTTTCTCACTGTAATGGCTGGGTGGGTTTCGTTTTCTCTGGGCAGTGGGCATAAGAACCTGGTTTGGCCATAACATTTTCAACCCTAATAACTGTTTAGCTCTTCTGCACTTCTAAAATTTTGTCATGTCAAAAATATTCTATAAATGGAATCATACAAAATCTTTTGGAATTGGCTTTTTTTCACTTGGCATCATTCCCTCGGCATCTCAGCTGATGTGGGTATCAGTTGTTCATTCCTTTTTATTGCTGAGTCATAGTCTGTGGTGTTGATGTACTATAGCAGCTTCATCTGCTGCTACTCTCTCTGTTGCTGCTACTCCCACTGCTGCTGCTACTCCCTGTGCTGCTGCTACTCCCACTGCCAGAAGTTGTGTGGCTTTATCTAGTGGGTTGCATCTTCTGGCTCCATTCACATTATTTTTGACCTTCTCTGTTTCCATCTAGCACTTGCACTACATTCAAACAAACAAACACTGTCTAGTGTCATTTTGTTTTCTTTGTTTTCATAACACTGTCTTTGGAGACCTCTCCGTGGTGACCAGGCTTACCCTTGTGTTCCCACCTTCGGAGTCTTCACACAATGTCCCCAGCATTGGGGTCCCCACCAAGGCTACTGCTTCTCCCTCATCATCATGTCATGATTCTAGGCACATGCTCTTAGTAAGCGTAGTCAAAAGGGATTCATTCACCACGCCTGCACCCAGGGTTTCATGAGGAAAGTGGAGGAATTCAAAAGATGCTGACATCTTCAAGAAGTTCACAGTCTCCTTACTCAACCTCTGTTGGCAAGAACAGCTGTCAGAGAAACAGCAGGAAGAGCAAAGAGGGAGCGCCAGCCTAGAACCTTCAAGTGGAGGGCTCACGTGGATGGCCCTTTAAGGCATCATGGGATCTGCTCGAGGGAGTTGCCCCACCACAGCCCAAGGCCAGCTCAGCCCTTTGGCACCAACCTGGGCATCATGGCAGCGCACGTACAAGTTATTCCACCCACGGCCCCTCCCTCTCACTCTTGACCTCCATGTGTAGGCAGAGAGGGAGGAGGTGGCTGTGGGAACAAGGCAGGTCAGAACTGCTGTTTTCTAGAGTCTTCATTCCCATCCTTCCCCTGGTGGGAAGGGGGACTCTGGAGGGGCCAGACCAGCCATTTGGAAGGTGAGGAGAAGTCTACACAAGGAAATATCCAGGAGACACCCATCACCCCATGTCATCTTTTCCTTTCGGCTCTGGCCAAGGGCACATCCTTCTCATTGGTAGAAACCCTGGGCTGTGGTGGGAAATTTCTCAGGAGCCAAAGTTCCACTCTGTTCTCTTTTTGGACATTAAAGGACATCTCCCCCATTTTGAGCACCTCTCCTGCCATCCTTTTGTGGTCCCAGCGACATTGTCCCTGCCCCACCTCTCCCAACATCCTTCTGTCCCATCATCAGATGTGTTTGGAGATGAGACAGTTGACAGGTGCACATACAGCAGAAAGAGCACTTGACGGCCCCTCTGTACTCACAGAGTGCTGGAAATGACCTAAGTATCCATCAGAAGGAGATTGGCTAAGAAATAAGGCAACATGGGTGCAATGGAGCACTACAGACCATTGCAATCCTGCGGTAGAAAATTACCTTTGACATGGAACAACGCTTTCAATGGAAGATGCTGGTGGAAGAAATGAAGGTTGCAAAAATTTGTGTAGTATGAGCCTGGATGCTATGAAAAATAAATGTGAGCTGGGCACAGGGGCTTACGCCTGCAATCCTAGCACTGAGGCAAGAGAACTGCCTGAGTCCAGGGGTTTGACATCAGCCTGGGCATCAGCGAGATCCTGTCTCTACAAAAAAAATTAAAAAATTAGCTGGGTGTGATGGCATGCGCCTGTAATCCCAGCTACTCAGGAGGCTGAGGTGGAAGGATCGCTTGAGCCCAGCAGGTCAAGGCTGCAGTGAGTTGTGATTGTGCCACTGCACTCCAGTCTGGGCCACAAAGAGAGACCCAACTACCTCCCCCCCAAAAAAACCTGAAAGGAAATAAACTGAAACAGGTAAGAGCTGTCATCTTGGGGTGGTGAATGACAGAGTTTTATTTTTTTCTTTGTAATTCAAATATTTTCAATAACATGATGCTTTACTTTTGCAGTTAGAAACTACAAAAAAAACCCCTCACTGTTGGCCATCATTATCCCTTCAAAGAGGGGGGCGGGATGTGGGAGGAGACACGTGGAAGGGTTCAGAAGGGCTTCCCGAGCAGAAAGGCTGCCTATTCATGGGGTGCTGCCCGGAGGAGACCTGGGTGTGTCAGTGGAGGGGCTCCAGCCAGGGGACCCAGAGCACACCTGCCAGTTCTCACTCCCCAGATACCCCAACCAGCCAGGGACTGCCTTCACCCTCCACCAAGAAGAAAGCAGGCGGGCGAGCCCTGGATACCTCCTTCTTCACCAATGTGGCTGCCTGGGATCCCTTCCCAGAATCAGCTTTCTGCTTGTTAAGCTCCCCAGGGAACCTAAATGATCACAGCTTGTATCTTCTGTTCCCAGCAGGCAAATCTCTCTTCTCCCCATCAGACTCTCAACTGGTTGACTTGTGAGCGCGCCCAAAGTTCTCTCCCTGCTGCTTCAGTTCAAAGATGGGGCCAGGACCCTGGGGCAGGGTGCAGAAAACAGCAGAGAAAAGGCACTGCCTAACTGAGCCTGGCTCTCTTGCATGGTCTCAGGTGGGAGATCGTGTCTGCCGAGACATGGCACAGAAAGCAGCGACGAAGAGGCTCTGCCTAACTGAGCCTGGATCCCTTGCAGTCTCAAGTGGAAGACATGTCTGCCGACATATAGCACAGAAAGTGGCAGAGAACAGACTCTGCGTAGCTGAGCCTGGCTCCTTTGCACAGTCTCAGGCAGGAGACCATGTCTGCCTAGACATGGTGTGGAAAGTGGCAGAGAACAGGCGCTGTCTAACAGAACCTGGCTCCTCTGCAGTCTCAGACGGAAGACCATGTATGCCAAGACACGTTGCAGAAAGCAGTGCAGAACAGGTGCTGCCTAACTGAGCCTGGCTTTCTTGCATTGTTTCAGGTGGGAGAGCATGTCTGTCAAGACATGGCATGGAAAGCGGCAGAGAACAGGAGCTGCCTAACTGAGCCTGGATTCCCTGCAGTCTCAGTTGGAAGACCATGTCTGCTGACACACAGCACAGAAAGCGGCAGAGAACAGACACTGCCTAACTGAGCCTGGCTCCCCTGCAGTCTCAGGCGGGAGACCATGTCTGCCTAGACATGGTGCAGAAAGCAGCAGAGAACAGGCGCTGCCTAACTGAGCCTGGATCCCCTGCAGTCTCAGGCGGGAGATCATGTCTGCCAACACCCAGTACAGAAAGTGGTGGTAGAAAACATGCACTGCCTAACTGAGCCTGGATCTCCTGCAGTCTCAGGCGGGACACCATGTCTGCTATTTCCTGGGCTGACTCCAACGCTGAGGAGCTAGAAGGGGGCACAGACCCCAGACCTGCGGGCTCTGGATCCTGCTGAGGCTCTGCAGCCCTTCACAGAAGCCGAGTGATTATGTGCTAACAGCCTTCCTAGCCCAGGAATTCTTGGGTAGGAGGCACCCTTGCTGAGGCTGGTAGCTGACACCCTGCAGTTCTGCCCTGCCCTGTGGCCACCTGGGGGCCTTGAGCTCTTCCCCTGGCCCCTGCTCCATGCCCATCTTTTGCTCACTTGCTTCCTGTCTTCTCCCAGCCCCTCCTTATGCTTTCCTCTGTGTTCGTTTATACCGGGTAGGAGTGAGATTGCTGTGTGCCAGGCACTGTGCTATGCATGTGTGCATACATCATTAATTCAGTCACCATAACCATCCCCCGGGCACATCATCACTACTCCCCTGCGGTCATGGAAACAGAAGTCACTGAGGTGGGGGCCAGTCCAAGACAAATGGAGGCTAAATTGGGAAGCTGGAATTCATACCCAGATCCTCTGATACCAAGCAAAGCTCTTTCTCCCTGGTGCCACATTGCCCCTCAGGGTGTCTTGGGATACAGTCAGCTGCCAGTCTCTTCCTGTGCCTGTCTCTTCCTTCCCATCCTTGCAAGCACCCACAGGACACACCCTCTCTGCACAGGACTCGGAATAGTCCACTCAAGTTTCTGGTGGGCCCGCAGTCTCCAAGGCCTGGAGGTTCAGGTCCATCAGAGAGAGGAACCCAGTTCTGCCGTGGCAGGAGTACCAGGCCCAGGATCACATAGCCCAAGGCTCCAATCTGGCCCAAACTTCAGGGCTCTGCAGCCTTGAGCCAAGGGTGGCAGCTCCAAGTCACCATGGCTTAGCCTGCAACCGCTGCCTGAAACTCCTGCCCTTGCCAGTCTTTTTCTTAAAGGTTTGGTTTTTCTCTGTGCCAACAGTGCTTTCTGACCTGACGGGGCCAGTGCTGCCAGGTTTCTGTTGTTGAATGGCTACCGAGTCTGAATCAGCCTGAATTCTGGAATAATCTGGGGAGACAGAGCAGCAGTGGGCAATATTTGGTTCCATCAATCTAGATTCTGGCCCGCATGACATTTTATATGGGCTTTCAACCCCTGTCCACGTTTCTCCCAGAAACCTCATGTTTGACTCATCTTGGAGGCTTCAAGGTCCCTTGTTCCGGTTCACCCCCATGTATGTGAGGGCAGCCTTGGAAATCTCAGCTGGGCTCGTTCAACAATTATTTGTCAACACATCCCGGTTAACCAGAATAAAGGAGAGCTTTCCTCCAGTCTCCTTCCCTAAGGCTGCCTGCTCTCAGGGAGAAAGGCAAGGTGGCGGGGGTGTTGGGAGGGGGGACTTCAAAATCCTAGATGGCCAGTGTTTCTGAGAGAATGCTTGGTGGGCATCTGGCCCAACCCCTGGTGTTTGCAGATGGGGAAACTGAGACAGCCTGAGGAGACTAGCCTAAGGTCCCAGAGCGAGTTAACAGCAGAGCCTGGACTAAAACCCTGGTCCCCAGTGCCCCACTCCACATTTTGGGTTGTGAGGAACCATGGCAGGCACCCAGCAAGATGGGAGGCATGAGCCAGCTGCCTTCCAGGCACTCAGGCTGCTCCAACCACTTCATCTGAGCGACTAATAGGCAGGGTTCCTCAGACTCCCGGGCTAGCAAGGTTCCCTGACACTGAGCCCCATGCCACCCCTTCCTCAACACCTGAGATAATCTTAACATTCAGGTCCAGTTTACATCACAGGCTCTGATCCACCTCTGTTCCTTGCCTCACCAGATTCAAATGCCACGAATGTGCAACAGAGTCTGGGGGCAGCCCCTCCTTGGCAGGCTGCCTTGCTGCCCGGGCCTAGCCCTGTGTGTGGGTTGGGGTGCTGGGCATGGCAGAAATGGGGAGAGTCCTATTCTAGAAAGCTAAGAGAGGGTTTGAGGCATGGGATAATTTCGACGTCTTTTGTGTTAGTGTCTGACAAGGGCAGACAGGACACAGATCATACCCAGATGGCATTAAAAATTATGTTTCTAAATCATGTTTTCAAAAGGAATATACACAAAAGCAAACTTGCTCATAATTCCTCTACACAGATAACTCATGTTATCATTTTTCTTAAAAGACAAAAGTAATTATGCATATAGGCAGAAGAGTCAAACATTATAGAAAGATTTAAAATAAAAAGTTTAAGTCTCTCTCTCCAATTCCTTGCCTAGTCTCTTCTTCCAAAGGTAATCATTAACCGCTTCACTGGTATGATTTCAGGTAAAGTTCCTGAATAAAAATGCAGTACTAGCATATATGTTAAAATTTTAATTAAAATGTTCAATAAGCATAAAGGAAATCATACTAAACACTGTTCAACACTCTGCCTTTTCTCGTAATAATAGATTTTTGGAGACTGGTGTCTATAAGTACTCACAGACCCACTGCACCCGTGTAATGGCCACATGGTTCAGAAAGAATGGCATGGGAGAATGTTTCTTTCAACAGCTGGAAAGGGGCTTAGAGATCCTGGAATTCAGCCCTTAGTTCTCACAAACCCTTACTTTTCAAGGCACACAGCAATTTAGACACAGAAACTTGTAGTCTAGGTCTCTGTTCACTAAGCCACTCTTCTGCTGTGTTGTTGGGCTCTTTTTATTTTTTTGTAGTATTAATGAAGAAACTGAATTGATTGGATCCTTAATGAGACAGATGCTGGGACAAACATTTTCATTCATTTCAAACACATTTGTGGAACATCTACTGCCAGGAACTGTGCTCATCATGGTAATCTTTTGTCATTATTGTTACTATTGTTGTTGTTGTTATTGTTGTTTTGGTGGTGGTGATTGTTCAAAAGATCACTTCAGGTGGTGATGAGTACCCCAATTGCTGGAAATGCCTAACTCAATCGGATGACAAGCTGGTGATGTTGACAAGGACATCCATGCACCTGTGTACGGTCTGGGGCCATCTCCAAATCTGAAATCCAAGTTCTGGTTTAAATAACTCTTGAGCTAGCCAGGTAGTACCATCTCACACTCTTGTTCTCTCCACACTATGGAAGGAAAACATCTGCCCCACAAGCTTCCTCTGCATACTCCTCACCTGCAACTTGGGTGCTTTACTTAAAGTCCTTTTGGCAGAAAGGGGAAGGGCAGGGAAGGGAAAGTCCACTCAGATCCATCCCATTCTGGGATTCTTCTAGTTCAAGATGACCTTCCATGGCATTACTCATCCTGCTTCCCTTTTTCACAAAAATTTGGGAACTGTTGGCTTTGGGTCCTACTGGACATGGCATCATTTTGGGGCTGATGTGAAACTGTGTATGTACATATAAGATAAGAAGCTTTATGTGGCTACTGCATATTTTCAAGGCCATATAAATATTTCCAGGAAGGCTAATCTCCCCAATCTCTGTAGCATTATTGTTGGCCTTTTAATGCCTGGTACTACTGTCTGTGTTAGAGCTTGTGGTTGCTGCTCTGTGGTTGGGACAGGGCCACACTAATCATCTGTGTGGACATGGAAAACTGTTCCAAACATGGACACCTGACTTCCTGGATGGATCAGGACACCTTGGTTTGGTTGACTGAAACATTCGGCTTTCATCCTAGCCATCTGAAATAGGCAGAGTCTGGTGGTGAACGAGAGTGGCTGTAAGGAGAGACTCTCCCATCTGGAGCTCACTCGCAACCTGTGATGCTCTGGGAGCAGCATTCCTGGTCTTCTTGCCTGCACAGCAGCAGAGTATCCTTGCCTTGGATGGATGTACTTTGGCTGTGGGCCTCTGATTTCAAGATGTCCTAAGGAGCTTCTGGCTAAAAGCCACCCAACTCATTTCCCTTGGAAATGAAACTCAGCCCAAAGTATAAATTCAGAACATTCTCCCCAGAGCCTTCCTGAAAAGTGTTCTACCAATTTCAGTGTTCATATTCTTTCTTGGAAGATGGTCTCAGAAGCCACATTTACCGGCACCTTAAGGCCTATTGGCCAAGACACAACCCAAGAAGCAGCCCCAGATCCACGACGGCCTGGCCAGCCAAGCTCTCCCATCCAGATGGCAAGCTCTTGGTGGAACATCTCATCTTCTTCTCCCCTCACTTGACCAGTACTAACCCAAGAAACTCATCTTCTGGCTATCAGATGACTGCTTACGTCTACCCCTGACTCCCTTTTCACCACCAAGTTTTCGCATTTGTAATTCGCCCATCTTTACACTTGGTTCTACGGCTTGATACCAACTTCTGTTGAGTACTCTTGGCTCTTGGACTCTGCCTCACAGTCTACATCCAATTTTGTCCACTTCAGATGTATCCAGCTGCCATC
Organism: Tarsius wallacei; assembly: GCA_963574415.1. Taxonomy (NCBI): domain Eukaryota; kingdom Metazoa; phylum Chordata; class Mammalia; order Primates; family Tarsiidae; genus Tarsius; species Tarsius wallacei. Next base: position 4,955 of record CAUYQG010118647.1, on the reverse strand, counting down.
CTCTAGAGTCCCATTGAGGGCTGGCTCAAGGGTGAGCAATGTGGGCCATCGAATGGGGCCCCATATTCAGAAGGGCCCTTGTACTTGGTTTAAGACTCTGCTGTTGCATTCTTAAAATTCTAAACAATTCTATCTTTGAACTTGTGAAGTTGTAAGTGAAGTCTGATGGGATGACGGACCACAGGCATGACCAGAGGAGACAGTCACTGTTAGTATCACTCTTTGCAGCCCCACAGAGCATTTACAATGCCCCATAAACACAGAATACCAGTATACCCATGATGTGGGAGTGTCCATGCAGACCTACACAGTAAGGGCATCATGCCTATAACTAAGTCACGGACATGCCAACAGTCACAGGAGGTTATACTCTCCATGTGACCTAGAAATTTCTTCAAATGGAAGAAGAAAAATAGTGTTCTCAGAAGCATAAATGGCCTAGGCACCCTGTCATACCCTTTCTTATGTTACGTTCCTGCACTGACCAAACTTATGTTGAAAATGATGACACAGGGTTGAGCGCAGTGGCTCACGACTGTAATCTCAGCATTTTGGGAGGTGGATGTGATGTGAGAGGACTGCCTGAGCTGTGATTGTGCCACTGCAGTCCAGCCTGGGCAACAGAATGAGACTCTGACTTAATATATATATATATAACAACACAGGAGGGGAGAGTGGGGTAGCATCTAGTTCCGTTTCCTTTCCCTGCTCATTCAGAAAGCCTGGCAGAGAATGCACACATGAAAAAGTAAAACAGTCAATTTTGTTTTGTGTGGCATTCCCACTGTACTAGTAATAATGCATACACATGCATGTATGAACCATGAGATACGAATGTTGCAATTTTTATGGTTCTACATATAAGTTAAGTGCTTTCATATGTTCATTTCAAATTGGCATCACACAGTAAAAAGATAAATGCTAAAATTTATGCCAATAATTTAAATTTTTAATTATTTTATTTGTAAAGATATTAAATAGTAAGCCAAAAATTACCATGTCCAGTCAAGAGGAAGAAAGATCATGAAAGAAAGAAAAAAGCTTTATCTTTTAGGATTTTTTTTTTTTTTTGAGTTGGAGTCTCACTCTGTTACCCAGGCTGGAGGACAGTGGCACGATCGCTGTTCGCTGCAGCCTCAACCTTCTGGCCTCAGGCAAACCTTTTGCCTCAGCCTCCCAAGTAGCTGAGACTATAGGCATGTGCCACCATGCCTGGCTAATGTTTTGATTTTTTGCTGAGACGAGGTCTTGCTATGTTGCTTAGGCTGGTCTCGAACCATTCAACTGAAGCAATCCTCTGACCTCGGCCTCCTAAAGTGCTGGGATTACAGGTATGAACCACTGTGTCAGGCCCATTTTTGAAGAGACAAGACCTCACTGTAATACAGTGGTACAATCATAGCTCACTGCAGCCTCAAACTCCTGGGCTCAAGGGATCCTCTTGTCTCAGCCTCCTTAGTAATTGGGACCACAGGCACACGTGACCGCATTCAGCTAATTAAAAAATAATTTTTTTTGTAGAGATGGGGCCTCACTATGTTGCTCAGGCTAGTCTTGAACTCTTGGCTTCAAGCGATCCACTTATTTCAGCCTCCCAAAGTGCAAGGGTCACCAGTGTGAGCCACCACACCTGGCCCTTCTTTTAGGATCTTTAGTGACACTTTTCCTTGCCTTTTGAACAGAGTCCCACATTTTCATCTTGCACTGGGTCCCGCAAATTGTGTAGCTGGTCCTGTTCCCATGACTTCAAGACATGTCTATAAGCACTGGCAAAGCTGGTTTTGGACCTGCACCATCCTAGGCTTTTTCGAGTGTGACTTCCTTCTAGATCTTGCCATGCCTCTGTCCTGTGGCTTCATTTGGGATCAATGAATATATGCCATCTCTTTGGTAAAATAAACAAAAACCTTCCAAACAGCTCTAAGTAGATTGAAAAATGGAAGTACAATGAAGTGGCAGGGACTTATCCAAGGACACAAGGTACGCCAGGGAGAGAAGCATAAGCTCCTAACCTTCAGGTCCAATGCCAAGGTCTGTTGGCACCCACCTCCAGTACTAGCATTTGAGCCTTGAACATCATTTGAAAATACCAATGATGTCATTGCATGTTGCATCCCTTTGGTCACACCTCAGCTGGGGCCACCAGAGCTCCACAGGAACAGACTTAGGGCAAGTCCCTGCCCTCCAAGCGATTCTGCACAGAACATTCCAAAGCCCCAGGGAAGTTTTGCATCTCATTCAAGGTTAACAAGCGTCAATCAACTGGCCAATACATGTTTCCTTTGTGGCTCTTGGTAAGGATTAGATTCCTACATCTCCCCAGGCAGGTCAAAATATATTTTCTTAACTATTCAAAATCCTCAAGGAACAGAATGCTCCCCATCTCTTTCTTGGAAAACAAGACTCTCAAAATTGCATCCAGAAACCTTGCATGACTGACCAGATACCTCCCAGCCAGAAGAGTCCACGCCAGAAGACATATAACCCGGGCATGTTGCAAATGACCTGTGCACCTTTTTTGAGGTCCCCTCCAGTCATCCAAATGGGTCTTTAGACCAACATGTCTCAGCACATTCTAGCTGTGCCCCCCCCCCATTCTTCTGGAGGCTTCCATGCAGAGTACAAGGGCTTGCTGAGTCTGGGTTTCTTTTAGGAACCTCACAGCAGCCTCTCGTCTGGAGTAGAGATGTCCTTAGCAACACAGCCTCATTCCTCAGGTACGTCTGGGCCAGCCCGAGTTCCTTCTACACCCCAAGCCTCTCTCTATGCACAGCTCTGTATAGAAGGACAGATCCCTGTGAAAATACCTTCAGACTGCTCCCACTCAGGGTCCACCAGGCAGCCGGCACTGCAGCCCCAATGAGGGGGTCAGCTGTCTTTCTGCCAGAACGAGTCTGTACTTGCTGGCCTCTTCCTTTTAGTAGGGACATAGGAGAACGACATTCCATGGGCCACTCTGCACTGTTCTGCTCTAATAACAATAACAGCGACCATCTTTCCTTCCTGTCTAACCAGGGATGACTACAAACTCACATCTAAAGTTTTTAGGTTGCCAGTGAAAATAATCTTCATGAAAACAGTTTAATGAAATGTAAAAATGCATCTAACATAATGGCAAATGGAACTAGAAGCAGGATACACGATTGTATATATGGGAGCACCTCAGTTTTCTCATCTGTTTACTTCCATGCACAGAAAAAAAAATACACCATACTGAATTTCCCTAGGTGGTGGGATTAGAGGTAATTTTATATTTTCTTCTTTAAGCTTTTTGGTATTTTCTAAAGGAGAAGACATATTTCAGGTATTGATTACTTCTGTAATGTAACAACAACAACAACAAGATACTTTCTTATTACCTGAGACTTCTGAAACAGCGGTCACTGACTTCACACATAGCCCCAGAGGAAACTAACACCCGGCGTCTACTTCTCCCTAGCATGACTTCTGTGTGGAGCCCTCCACCCTGCTGAAGTTTCTATATTTGGATTTTGGCTTTGACAAGACTGCTCAGTGTATAATCACTCTTTTCTTTCCTATGTGAAGCTTGACATTTGGAAACAGCCGCGTTAGAGCCTTGAATCAAAGCACTGTATTTCTTCCTCCTGGTTACCAGGGCTGAGTGCTCCTGGAAGAGTTCCCAAAGTGCAAGGTTTTGGAGCCCACCTGAAACTGGACTCAGGGGACACAGAGACCCAGAGGATGCTGATATGGTGCATCCAGGTCGGATGACAAGAACTTCGTGTTGGGAACAGAACAGCTCTGGAGCCTTGGACTCTTCCTCTGCAAAACTGATGATCACATTTCTTTTATATTGATTATGAAGATTTAAAAAGGCAGTGCATATAGAATGCCTAACATTGCACAAAATTAATTATTAATGCTGATAAGTGGTGGGCACCAGAGAGGGCAGCAGTGGGGGAAATCTGCAGCGGCTACTTTCCATTCTCTCACCCTGAAGTTTCCAGTGTGGGGGGTGGGGATGGAGTGGAGGAGCTGCTGGCTGGCCTGACCAAGGACACAGCTGTGGCTTCACCGTGGAACTGTAGCCACTTCTGGGGTGGAGGGCAGGCAGTGCCAGCCGCTGGCTGGCAGCCCAGGCACGGGGCGAGGGGCGGCCCTAGAGTGTCCGTGGACAATACTGAATATGAGACTCCGTCACCAGCCCAGAATGACCAAATCAGTGGCTCAGAGTGCCTCTCCCTCCGCTCACGGATGGCAGCTCTGCCTTTTAAGCATAAGAATAGAATTTGCCGGGTGGCAGCCAGCATGCCAAGGACTTACAGGAGAAAGGGGGATCAAGCCATACCTTGCGATGGATTGAAACAGTCCTACTTTGCCGTACTACGACTTCATCTGCTGCTATTACTTTCTGCCATCAGCACCCCTACTTCCACAACTGCTGCTGCTACTACTGTGACTATTAATTCTTCAAGTTTGCACTCTGCTTTGCAATTACAAAGTGCCTCCCTGGCTGTATTCCTGACTGAAGATGAGACTGGACATAGCATGATGGGAAGGCAGAGGGAGGCTGGTACAGAAATCTCCAAGGGAACAGAGCAGATGTGCACTTAGGCACGGAGCATGTGTGTCAGTATTTATCGGCCCCCTTCCCCTCACTGCCTGGGCCCCAGACACATCCACCATCCCCAGCCGCACCCAGTCACACTTCCACCAACTCCATCTGCTCTCTCTCATTGTCCACAGCCAGTGCAGGCAACTTCAAGCGTTAGGAAATAGGAGAAATGGCCTTTTATTTGGTTGGAGACGTCTGGCCATGCCCAAATCTCACCAAATGGGGTGAAAGAAGAAGAGAGAATGCTTTTCTTTTTTTCTTTTTTTGAGTTGGAGTCTCACTCTGTCACTCAGACTGGAGTGCAGTGGCCGCTCCCGGCCACCGCAGCCTCGACCTGCTGGGCTCCGGCGATCCTTCCAACTCAGCCTTCCAAGTAGCT
>CAUYQG010118644.1:0-10371 GCA_963574415.1 Tarsius wallacei | reverse complement strand
ATGCTTTTGCTATGTCAACCCTGCGGTATACAGACACAGTGAGACAGGAAAGCAAAGATGTTACCTGGCAGCTGGAACTATGTCCCATGTGGGTAGCAGCTGGCAAGTAGTATCACTAAATGCGTCTAAACATCACAGGTTACTCTGCCCACATCTGCAAAATACAGTGAGATTTATGGGCATTCACAGACAGAATGTTCTTTGCTTCCCACCTTCAACTCCTGACTTTGAGCTCATGCCATGGAGGCAGATAGAAACACAAAAGTAAGCCCCAGAGCCAGCCCTCTATCCCGCTCTGGATAAGTTGCCAATGGGAGCTGGGGCCGTGCCCACACTGCTTTAAAATGTTATATGCAATAGACTCCTCGGGGATGGCCCCGTAATCCTGTGATCTGCAGTAAAGACGTGCTCTTGGGCAACCCTTTTGGGTCCCCTCCCACTGTGGGAGCTTTTCTGTCCTCTCAATAAATCCTGCTTTCTCACTTAAAAAAAAAAAAAAAGAAACACAAAAGGGTACTTTCTTCCTTCGTGCTAAAACATCATAGAGTGATGTGGATTCGCACAAAAACAGTTTTTATGGCAAACTGCCCTTAATGTCATTCATTTGACTATTGTGCTTCAACATCAATGCTAATAGTCGTGTGTGTGTGTGTGTGTGTGTGTGTGTGTGTGTGCGTGTGTATGCACTATATAAGGACTTTTTTTTTTACCAAATGTAGGGACTCAAGGGGTCTCAGAATAACATTCTCACCTCCCTTATTGATAGCCACACGTTAGATACTGCATCTGCAAGGTATTAAAACTCCTTTTAAAATGAATCAAAGGCCTAAATGTAAAACCTCAAACTATAAGAATCCGAAGAAAATGCAGGGAACAGTCTTATGCACATTGGAGTAGGCAACCGATTCTTGATCAAATTCCCAAAAGGGAATGTCAAAAAATATAAAATAGACAAGTGGGACCTCATCAAACTGAAAAGCTTCTGCACAGCAAAAGAAGCCATCAAGAGAGTAGGAAGACAACACATAGAATGGGAAAAAATATTTGCTAATTGTGTATCTGACAAAGAACTAACATCCTGGCTCTATAAGGAACTCAAATTAGCTGAAAGAAAGAAAAACAAATAGCCCTATTAAAAAATGGGCAGAGGACATGAATAGACACTTCTAAAAAGACCTACAAGCAGCCAACAGATACATGAAAAAATGCTCAGTCTCACTAACCATCAGGGAAATGCAAATCAAAACCACACTGAGATACCACCTAACTCCAGTAAGAATGGCCATCATTAATAAAACAAAGTGCAGCAGATGCTGCTGTGGATACAAAGAAAAGGCAATGCTTCTACACTGTTGGTGAGAATGCAAACTAGTCCATCCTCTATGGAAAGCAGTGTAGCAATTCCTAAAGGAACTAGAAATTGACCTTCTGTATAATCCAGTAATCCCTCTCCTAGGAATTACCCAAGGGAACATAAATCACTCTATAGAAAAGATACCTGCACATGCATATTTATTGCCACACTATTCACAATAGCAAAAACATGGAACTAACCCTACTGCCCATCAAAGGTAGACTGGATAAAGAAAATATGGTGCTTATACATGACGGAATATTATGCAGCCATAAAGAAGGACAAAACTGTGGACTTTACAGAAAATTGGATGGAGTTAGAACAATCATACTTAGTGATCTATCACAGAAACAAAGAACTGAATACCACATATTTTCACTCATAAGTGAGACCTGAACGATGATCACAACAGCACAAGAGAGGGAGCAGCAGTCATAGGACACTTCCAGGGGGATTTCATGTAACAACACAAAGGTTATCTGGGTCTAAACCAGGGGAAGTGAGGACCAGTTGGAGGCCCAAGCTTCACCTGCATGTAGATTACTTATGTGCCTAATTAGGTTTATTTATTTTATTTATTTATTTCACTTTATTTAGGTTTTTTTTTAAAATTTCACTAGTACCTCACATATCTGTAATAAAATAAAGTGAAATAAATAAATAAATAAACCTAAGAATATCCAGAGGCAACATTGCTGACAGAAAACACACTGCATTTAGTATCAGAACTGGCCACTAAGAACCTGAAGAAGATATTTTACTTCACTGAGCTTCCCCTGTTAAGTGGGAAAAAAAAATGTTCCTGCAAACTAAACAGATAATGGCTTTAATGGTGGTTATGGACTGAATATTTGTGTTCCCTCAAACTCATATGTTGAATTCCTAATCCCCAGTGAGAGTGCATTTGGAAATGGGAGTCTCTAAGGAAGTAAATAGTGTTACATGAGTTCATAACGATGTGTCCCCAATCTAATAGGATTAGCATCCTTACATAAAACACCAAAAAGCTCTCTTACTTTTTCCCGTATGTGCCAAGAAAAGACCATGTGAAAACATAGTGAGAAGGTGGCCTTCTACAAGCCAAGAAGAGAGCCCTCATCAGGAACTGATTCTTAGCACCTTGATCATGGACTTCCAGCCTCCATAAATATGAGAAAATAAATTTATATTGCTTAAGTCACCCAGTTTGTTGTATTTTGTTATAGCAGCCAGAGCAGACTAACATATCTTTAAAGTGAATGCAAGTGTTAATATTCATTATTACAGTGTGTACTTAATGAACTTTCCTTGAATTGTTGAATCATCAAGCAAACATGGTGGGAAGCCTCCATGGATCATTATTCTGACAAAATTTTAGATTTCTTCTCAGTACTAGATGACCAAAAAGGAAAAAAAAAAAAAAAAAGATATGACTTAGGATAAATTGATATAATCCAGTGTCTGGAACACGATGGCTAATTCTCAAAAGAAATTTGACATACTCAACATTGATTAGTAGGTATGTTGGTCATGGCTAGCTCCAAAAAGTAAATATTAAAGATAAATTTACAGCTCAAAGAAATTCTGTCATCTTGCATAGTGCATAGGTGCATTTTTAAAGTTTTAAGTATTTTTAAAATCAGTTTGTCTTAGTTTTATGGATGACACCAAATGATGTTAGAATCTATATACAAAAATATAAACAAAGTGTTAGATGTAATCATGCTTATATAATGTCTTATACATAACTGCATCTTTTTTTTACAATAAACTTGTGGGAGTAGTAATTATTATGGCTGAGAATACTGGGATTTATGGTTGAGAATATTGGGCTCAACCTCTTCAAAGGAAAAACTAGGAATTTGTAGGGCTAGGACTGGAAAACAGACCTTCTGAATTTAAACTCCACGAAGTTTAATAAAAAAATATAATTAATAGTCAGACACTACACATTAGAGATTGAGCCATCCCAGCACTCAAGGATTGTGGATTCTAGTCCCAACTCTGTCACCACCTAGAGTCATCTTGCTCACATCTTCTCTTTTTATAGATCTGTTTCTTCATCTACAAAATCAGGACACTTCTTAGAGCAACTCTAGTTTGTTGACTATTCCTTAATAACCTCATTGGTATAAACAACTCAATTGAATAGCCTAGGGGGTAAAAAAAGAAATAGTACTTCAGTGCTTTCTGTTTTGGCAGATGTGTTTTTGTATGAGTTATGGGAAGCAGAGTATTAAGTGGGAGACCCCAACAAATGCCAGGACCCATCAAGAGAACTTTTCCACTCAACACAAATGCTTCAGGAAAAGAAACTCCACTGGGCACTGAGTACAAAGGCCCTTCCTGTAGATGTCATACCAACATGCTTTTCAGGAGATCCACAGTAGAATAACTGTGGTTATGCACCCAGCACACACTCTAATCCCTTAAGCCCAGAGATAGAGGGGTTCCATCAGGACAGTGGAAATTGATATTCAACTTAGAAATGATGCTTTTACAAGAACCTGAACCTGCTCCACATGCATCATATCTTTCCTAGAGGAGAGCATAGACATCAGTCATAGATAAATCCTACGAAATACCTCCCACATCCCACAGGAATATTACAAATAGCATGTTTGGCAAAATTATTTCTTAAAAACACCTTTTTGAGCTCACTTTTTCTCCCTTTTTTCCTCCTTCCCTCGCTCTCTTCTTTCCATCCTTCCTTTCTTCCTCCCAACCCTGTCACCACCTGTTTCCTCTCTCTATTTTTCTATTTCTCTTTCTTTCCCTCTCTCCTCTTTCTCTTTCAGACTTAATCTCCTGAAAAGCATCTTGGTATGACATCTTTGAAATTGTCCTCACTGACATTTCCAAATGTGACCCAAATATTCGCGTGAAGACCAGGACTTCTTGGGCCCCTCCAACTCTTCCTTATATCCCTTTCTCTTCTCACTACCAAGGGTCTTCTCCATACTGGGAAGAATTCACGATAGGAAAGCAGGTTCCTCTAGAGCCACCAGCCCCTGGTGTGGAAGTTGTTGATATGTCTTTCTATAGTGGGTTACTCTTCATTGATTCATGTAGCAAAAAACTTATTGATCAGTTACTACAAAACAGACACTATTCTATACTTGAGCGGAAGAAAAGATTAACGAGACATCACTTCTGTCTCAAGAGAACCCACAGTGTTAGTGGAGATGGATCACTAGGCAAAGGAATCTAACAGAAGATTGCATAGTGTACGGTCAGAGGGAAACACAATTTGGCATGGGAATATAGGAGAAAATACACAGCTTTACTGTGTTTGAGAGTAGAGGGGAATTCACAAGAGTCTCAGCAAGCAGATGACATTGGAGCTGGGTTTTGAAGGAAGTGTTTCAGACCAAGAGAATGGATGGGGGAGAAGAAGAACGGTCCAAAGAGAAAATAAGGCATGTACAAAGCGGGGAGGTATTTAAGGATACGGTCCTTTCTAGGAGTCATGACATTTTTGTATGGCAGGGGCTAGGATTTATGTAAGGAAATAGTGTGCTATCAGCATGAAAGTTTAAACATCACCCAGAAGGTAAAGGAGGTTTATATGCCATCGGGTGAGGGACTTAGATTTTGCCCTCAAGACAACAATAATCCAGTTTCTAGATGATCACTCTGGCAGAACCTAAAAGGATGGATTAGAGGGAAGAGAGGCTAGAAGTAGGAAGACCAGTCAGGAAACTGTTGTGTAGTATAAGTACAAAAGAGGTGACACTTGAGTAAGATTTAGGGGCAAGAATTGACAGGACTTGGTGGGCAGCTGGACAGACATTGTACCCAATAAACATTCATGGGAAGGGAGCATGGCCACAGTAGAAGAGAGTGAAGAACAGTGTCTGCCCATTGACTGATGGGGGTGGAAATAAACTGGAAAGTGGAGACAGCAGTGAGTAAAGTGTCTTCCCTCCCTCCAGGAATTTGTTCTCGGCCTCTCTGTGTTAGGAGTGGCCTGTGATCTGTGAACCAGTGGCATCATCATCACCTGGCATTTGTGCAGAATTTCAGGTCATTCTCAGATTCCTGAATCAGATTCTGTTTCTTAACAAGATGCCCAGGTCAGGAATATGTACATTAAAGTTTGAGAAGCACTGGCCTAGAGTAATTCTGGGAACTTTCTTCATTGGCAGAAGGATCGTGGAGGGATTTACAAGAGTTAAATAGCATAAAGCATAAGTAAAAGTGTTGACGAGTCAAACTGTTCAGCACAAGACTGTGGAGATTAATGTTTCCCTTGGTTCTGAAGTTTGTACTTGAGGGGAATTAGGTATAACTACTACTCTGACCCTCTGGTCCTTCTCTCATTTTGTATTTCTATTACTACCTTTTGTTTACATGTGGTGCTTAAGAATACTTAAAAATCATAGAGGGAATACAGCTATTTGGGGCAATTAAAATAGATAAGTCTGATAACAAACTTGTTCTTGTATCTATGACATCTTCATGAATTCATTATTCTTGGGATACAAGGAACTGGTATGGTTTTTATAAAAACTGACATAAATTCTCCAACTTCTAAGTCAGAGGAGAGACTCACAGGGGCAGGGCAGGTTCATACCATCCTGATAGGCAGCTCTATGCTGAGACTATGTCATGGTGACATCTTCCACGTGTCTCAGAAGCAGTTCTTTGCTCTGAACATGAACTTGGGTAGGTGGGGCTCTTGCCTTTTCAGCTTCTCATCCACTTTGTTAGTATTAATTTATTGAAATAAAAATAATATTTTGTTCAAATTTTTAAAGTGATTAAGACTAAAACAGACAAAAATGGGCTTTGTAAAATGCCTAAAGTACACCAAGATAGAGAACAAAATATGTTGCTTTTTCACAAGCTTGAAATGGTATTCAGCCCCAGAAATAAGCTTAATTTAAACTGTGATATGCACCATCAAACTCAAGACTTTCAAAGTCTGATGATGTATTAGTTACATCAAGAGCATAAGTAGAAGGTAGATCACATTTAATTGCCCCTGTGATGAGTAGAATGACTACATGTTAGAGCAAAGAAGTGACAAAGAATGCGTTAACTTTAGAAGCGCTAAAGTGATGCAGTCTAAACAAATCACAGATGACTTCCAGTGACAATGTTAAGTTGTTTTCAAGTATATAATGAATGGTAGGTATATTCCGTTCTAAAGTACTCTAGCTTCTATAAGTCATAGCTGTGAGGAAAATTTATTTTGTTGGAGCAGAACAAAGACTTTGAAACATTTAAAAATACAACACAGTCCATAAACTAAAAGAATGGCTATTTTAAATCACATATATCACTTCAGGGTGGTTTGTAATAGCATTGTCCTGGGAAACACTGGCATGGGCTCTCATCCTGGCTGCCAATATCTGTTTAGACTTAGGCAAATTACTTTACCTCAGTTTTGTCACCTGTAAAATGAGAAGCAGCTTAAAGTATACTGAGTGTTCCATCAAATCATTCTGTGTTTTCTGGTTATACAATAAATAATTATGCTCGTCTGATCTCTATTTTTAGTTCCTTGTCCTGTGGATTTAGGACAACATGGCAGCAAAAGTCAAATGGAAGTTCCTGACATCTTCCCAACCTGATATCAAAACTGAAAAGATGTGGGGGATGGGAGAGGTAATTATCATCACATTCTCTTTTTACACTCATCAGATTTGTGCAAACGATGTGAAATTAAAACTTATTCCAAGTCTAATTCACTGCTTGCTTGAGTTGCAGTTGTTCCTCTAGAAGTAATGTCTTTACTGGCACAAATAGACAGATCCTTTGAGACTTATTATGCAGCTGTAGCTCTGGAAAATATTATTTCTTTCTTAATTCAATAGACAGAGGATAACAGATCCAGCTGCATTTACCTAGCAAGTTCAGTAAGACACATTTTGCCACAGTGCAACATTAGTCCCGTAGCTCTTTGCTCTAATGGTTCACAGGAACATAGTGTATTCTATTATTCCATAAGATACTGTATGACGTAAATGAGATCATGTTGCTAAGATCTAGTGGAAAGGAAATAGATGATCTCAGGGATTTTCCCCATGGCTTGTAAGATACATGCATCTAGAGTGTAGGTTAAAAAAATACTCTATGAAAATTCAAGGGCATACCACTTCAGGAGGGATTTTACACATCCTGTTATTTGGAATACATTGGAATATCACTTCTAAAGTGAAACATAAGTCACTGTATGTTATGCTTCTTAATCTAAAAAAAGGAGGCACGTTGTCTAATGAATCTTCTTCTATTTTTGAGGCATATGTTCCACTTTCCATAATGTATTTGTGTGCATGTGATTCACTTTTTAAATGACCTGTAAGATCACCAGCTTGAAATGTGCTCCAAGCAAGACAAACTATCCAGCTGCTCCAAGTTGCAGTAAAAGAAGTCTGTTTTTACAACTCAGTAGAGTCAGTGTTTCTCAAGTGTCTATGGCAGCTTGACCTGCCGTATGGACCCTATGGCAATCCTAATAAAAGAATCACAGCAGAAGGTTCTAGAGTTTTAGAACAAAGTCATGCCTTCTTCAGAAAATATTCTCTGGGTTCTCTACTAGACCTTGGTAGAGAATGCTTAGCAGTGAAAAAATTGCATGTGATCATTTGACTGAAGTTTCCCATCCTGCAGTGAATGTTATCCAATATATCATCATCAATTTGAAAACTTATGACAATATTCAATAATAAAATGAAAATGACATAGATATTGTCAAGCTTCAAGAGGTAGTAGGGTCACAAATAAGTACATGAATTGGTCATTTATGCTCCTAGTGCAATCAATCCTGATGTAATACCAACTTCCTTGGCCCATACTCATTGCCTCATGGGGAGTTCTCTAAGGTCATTTAATTTAGAAGAAAAACTTTTGGTTTTCATTTACATGTGACTGTATAAATATCCTGGCACCACCCAGAAATGGACTGCTATAGGTTTGCAAACCCACTGAGATGTGGTTTTGAAGGTTGGCGGGCAGAAAACATACACCTAATGGGAAGTACTTTGAGCAGATACATCCGAGCATTTTCTTTGCCTTCGAAAAGAGATAGATGGAGATAAAGATGAACACCAATCCATGGATGGTGACTAATAGCTTGCCTGAATGGTCAAGGACTTGAAAGGAAAAATTATGGAGGATGACTGACCAGGAAGTTAGAGAAAGAAGACGGCTAGTAAACCTCTCTGAACGGGTCAAAAGAGTGAGGATGTTTGTGCAGGACATAGTCACAGAACTCAGCATCTCAAACTCTATGACCAAGTGTCTGCCTCAAATAACTTCCCTTTCTCATGGCCCATACAAAGATTAGAAGAATGTCTCCATTCCATTCTAGAAAGAAAATCTCCATTGGAGAACATGTGACACCCAGACAAAAAATGTTTTTTTCCTTTTATTTTTTTGATAAGTTATCCAGAGGTAAAGCTTAAAAATCAGTGATAGCCACCTATCAAAAAGACACTCCTGTCAAATTAAACAATTTAACATTTTGTAGTATGACACAAAATTTCCTATTTTTAATAGTATTGTCACAAAGTTGCATCACCAACTACAGACATGCCCATGGTTCGATAGTGAGTCATCAGTTACCACTGATTAGAGACCTTACCCAGAGGACTAGACCTAGTAAGAATAGAATAACAGACATTTGTAGGTTTTTAAAAAAATAGACATTATTTTAAAAGTAATTTTTAGCTTCACAGCAAAATTGAGCAGAAGGTACAGAGATTTCCCTCTACCCATGTCTCTTCCCAAAGCCTTCTCTATTATCAACATCTCCCATAAAAGTGATGGATTTGTTGCAATTGATGATCTTACACATTATTGTCATGCAAAGTCCAAAGTTACATTAGGGTTCACTCTTGGTGTGGTACATTCTATGGGTTTAGACAAATGTATAATGCTATCTATCTATCATTGTAGTATGAAGAGTCATTTCACTGCCCTGAGAATCTTCTGTGCTCTGCCCATTCGTCCCTTCCTACTTTTAACCCCAGCAATCACTGACTTTTCTCCTGTCCCATGGTTTTGTCTTTTCCAGAATGTCATATACTTAGAATTATACGGTATGCAGCTTTTTCAGACAGGCTTCTTTTAGCTATTCATATCAATTTAAGCTTACGCTAAGTTTTTTCATGGCTTGATAGCTCATTTCTTTTTTTAGCACTGAATAATATTCCATTGTCTAGATGTGCCGTAGTTGATTTATTACATTTACTAAACAACATTTTGGTTGCTTCCAGGGTTTGGAAGTTATGAATAATGCTGCTATAAACATCTGTGCACAGGTTTTTGTGTAGACATGTTTTCAATTCATTTGGGTAAATATTAAAGAGCACTATTCTTGTATCATATTGTACATGTGATAAGAGTATGTTTCATTTTGTAAAAACTCTTCAGATTGTCTTCCAAAGTAGTTGTGTTATTTTGTATCCTCACCGGTAATGAATCGAAGTTCCTGTTACTCCAGATTCTCATCAAGATTAGGTGTTGTCAGCATTCTGGATTTTGGCCATTCTAATAGGTATACAGTGGTATCTCACTGTTGTTTTAATTTACATTTTACTGATAACACCTGATGTGACTCATCTTTACATACTCATAATTTGCGTATCTTCTTTGGTGAAGTGTGTGTTAAAATCCATGGCCCAATTTTTAATCAGGTTGTTTCTTTTTTTTATTGTTGAGTTTTAAGAGTTCTTTGTATTTTTTTAGAAAACAATCCTTTAACAAATATGTCTTTTGCAAATAATTTCTCCCAGCCTGTGACTTGTTTTTTTATTCTATTGACAGTGTCTCCCAGAGCAGAAATTTTCATTTTAATAAAATTTATTTTATCAATTTTTTCTTTCAAGGAGTGTGCTTTTGGGATTGTATCTATATCTGTGGTTTTGAATAAATGCCCTTGTGGTGTGGTGGAGTTTATACAGAATTGAAGAGTGTCTTTCTTGCAAACATAGTTCTCTGTTGATGTTTTACTATCTCAGCTTCGCTAGAATCTCTTGGGATTGCAAATTGGTGTTTTTTTTTGCCAAGGCTCTATGTTAAGCAATGTC